>JAODAL010040809.1:0-36520 GCA_025379985.1 Phyllomedusa bahiana
GGGAAAAGTGCATCAACTTGCGAAAGAACAAGTTTGATGTCCCCCCAAAAAAAAATAAGTAACCCTATAACGGAGGAAGCCCTATGACCATATGCAAAAAAAACATATGGGGTAGACATACATCATTTTTGGAGTAAATGGCGATTGTGTATACCTGAGTTACCTCAAGAAGGTCCGTGGGAGACAGAGAGAGGTTGCTAAGAAAGGATATCTACATCACATTCTCTTCTCCCAGTACCATAAGGCCACTGGTTCCTGGGCTCCAAATATCTCCTGTTGCTGTATCCATTATGGGAAATAATGCGGTTGGAGCAGTAACAATGGGCGCCGCCATCTTGGTCCCAGAAATGAAAGTGTTGACTGCAGAAGGGGCGGGCGATAGCCCAGAAGGAAGTGAAAATGACATCAGAAGTTCCTGTAAGTTGAGCAAGATGGGAGCAGTAGGCGTGGCTGGATACGGAAATGACATGGAAGGGGCGGAGATTGGCACAAGTGATTCCAGGTGTGTTGATGCACTTGGGGCGGGAGCCGTGGGCTGGGCTACAGGAGGCGAGGTATTGTTGTAGACAGTTGGGGGGGTGGGCAATAGCACCAGAGGTTCCAATAGATTGGGCATGCTGGGTGTATTGGGCAGAGCTGGAGCAGTGGGTGGTGCTGGAGTGGGCAGGGTGGTGGTGAAGGCAGGAGTGGCTTGTGATGTAGATGGGCCTTCCTTGGGAGCATGGTGCCGCACAGTTACAACAACCCTCTCTCCACCCCTGATTTAACACATCACATCTCACACAAGTCCAAGATGTCAGCTCGCCGCCATTATAGGATTCATCATCGCATTCTCCTTTGTCTCGGAAGCTTCTTCTGGGGCATGAAACATAGGCAATTGCACTCCCCATGTCCTGCTCTTCCTCTGTCCAGCCTTCTTCATGGATCTGTCTGGCTATATGGTACCACGCCATCAACAACAATCCTAGATCCTTCAATCTGCCTCTCTTCTGTATTAACCCTTTCCTCCACTGTTCTGCCTGCAATCTTCCATCCTCAGGTTTTTCTATCACTTTGTTCAAAGCATTCATCTTCTGCCTCTGGGTTTTCCCTTCTCAATCTCTGACCAGCTGCCTTGGTGTTCAGCCTGTAGCTACCTTAGACTCCTGGACTCCCATTTCCCACTCCAGCTGGCCACCAATACTCTTCTGGCACAGTTAACAACCCTTTTCTCCTCAGGTCTCTGAGACAGTCTCTAACATGTTCTCTCCTATGCTGGAAACTCGAATCTAAATTCCTTATCCCCTAAGAAGCCAGTAGGTGGCACTGTTCACTAACCTAACTCAGATGCAACAAAACAACTCTAGCAGTTAAATGGGATGTAGCACTTCTTTAGTTTGGCTGATTCATACTGCTCTCACTTTCACTCAAAAGCAGGGTGTTTCTTCCCTCCCAGCTGGGTGACATCATCCCCTTTATTTTTACTCCCTCCCCCCCTCTCTGATTTCCAATGTCACTATGTCTCCCAATGCAGTCTTATTTTGTAAGAGCTGTATACATACCACAGGATGCATTCAATCTAGACTGAGCACTGATCTCTTCTCCACTCACAGCTGGAGATTTGTTACAGTTGAATCCAGCTTTCTATGAACGGCATAGATCTCCTTTCTATGCAGGAGAGGCCGGGATCGACACACAATTGTGCTGTTTCCTGATTGTAGAAGCCCTGCAGTGTTATTCTGTTTCTTCTGGCTGTGCACAGTGAAAATGTGCCGGTCCCTTACTTTGAGTGAAAGGCAGGAACAGGGTGTGCCTGGACACAGGAGCCATCTTGTTCGGGAAATAGACATTTCACCTAATACATTCCATCTACATTGTTCAATGTAGATGTTGCACTGTATGGGAACCTCGGGACAGCATACTACATCACAAAAATCAAAGGAATATGCTGGATGATTTATACCAAAAGGTGACAATCCCTCTCTCCTTTGTAATGGCCACTGATGGGTTCTGACCAAGGCAACAGAGCTACTTAACATCAGTAGGAGCAGCATCTCTGGAGGCTGGAGCAATCTTACATTGTGATGCATGAATCCAGTTGGGCTTTTCTGCCACCTTGACAAATGTGGTTGTGGTCAGCAGGACTTTGTATGGCCCTTCAAATCTCGGCTTTAGGGTTTTACGCACAAACTTCTTCACATAGACTGAATCACCTGGTTGCAGCATCTGGGTAGTGGATCCATCCAGATCTGGAAAGGAGGAGAAAACTCTGGAATGTATAAGTGACAACATCATTATGTAACTGTAGCCACTGGGGGAAGTATGTGCCTAGCCTAGGTGCACTCCCAAACAAAATCTCATATGAAAGAGCCAATTTGCCCCTAGGTGTGTACCTGGAAATCCCTAAAGAAGCATTTATGCTATCCATTATACATGAAAAAACTTTGAGATTCTTGGTTCACATATTTTTGATCAAAAAATGCTTAAGCTGCCCACGAACTTACAACGTGATCTCAGGTTGGGCAGTCCTACTCTATCTTTACCTCTCAATAGAGCCAAATCCAGGCCTCTCACTGGGTCAACTGACCTCCATTATCCAGAGAGAAAGAAAATAAAAAAACACCAGACCTGCAAGCTGCACTCTTATGACAGCCTGTGAAAGTGGGCATGGTGCAGAAAACCAAAGTGGAGGCACCCCTTCCTCCCCATATAGATTAAAATCAATGTACGCCAAATACAACCTATGGTTCTGCACAAAAAAAAATTCTGAAAAAACACTATGCAAACCTGGGTGCCACTGGCAGGGTTGCCAGAGAGAAAGAAAATAAAAAAAACACCAGACCTGCAAGCTGCGTTTTAAGTTCGTGGGCAGCTTAAGCATTTTTTGATCAAAAAATATGTGAACCAAGAATCTCAAAGTTTTTTCATGTATGATGGATAGCATAAATGCTTCTTTAGGGATTTCAATGTAATGTATTGCCCTTTTTGCAGTGTGTGGCTGGGTGGTGGCATGTGCAATATATATGTATGTTGCCGAAACCCTGCAGTGCCGCAATCATTCCGGTACTCCAATCGGCATACAATTCTGTCGAGTTCTTTGCTGTTGTCTTTGTGTGTCCGGCCACGGGAAAAACCCTCAGGTCCCCCGAGAATGGCCAAAATGAAAAGGGGCTTTTTCGTTTTTCTTCCTGATTGGGGCATCGTATTGGCAATTGGGACCCAATGGCTTTGCCAGTGTTTTGGGTGGATTTTCCTGTTTTTGGGGGTTGCTTCAGAAAGGTGCCGTTGGGAAAAGGGCCCTGGTGTGGGTCCCTGGTGTGGTAGTCTTCGATAATTGTTCTTAAAAGTCTTGAAGGTGCCCGGCCTGGCCACTGAAAACTGTGGATACGGGCCTGGCCAGAAAGTGGTAGCCAACTCTGCAAATCCATCTTCCCCTTCTTTTTTCCCCTTTTTCTTTAATTTTCTTTTCTCATCCAAGCTTGTGTTACAGTTTGTTAGTAAAAAGTTTGGGATGGAGGATCTTGGTTTTTCCCCTTTGTGTGACGATGTGGGTGCACAGTATCCTTTAAAGGGTTTTCCCAGAAGTGACTTCCTTCCCTGTTTTGCTCAGGAAGAAGAAAACAAATCATGCCATGTAAATGAACTGCGAGGGGGTAGAGAGGGGGGGAGGCAGAGCGAGTAAGGGGGGAAGTCTGAAATGTTACAAAGAAAATTTACATTCAATAGTGGATTCTCTAACAGCAAAAAGCCTCTTTCACTGAACTTTTCCCCCAGCCCCTTGCAGGCGGGAAGAAAGGGAGGCCTGCATTTTTAAAAGAAAATTTTACATTAAACTAGTGGATTTCTTACAGCAGAAAGCCAACATCACATTTCTCCAGCCCTTGAAAGCTCCTTCTGCCCCTGTCATAAATAAAAGTGAAAACACGCAAGCGGGCAATCAGTTTTCCTAATGTAAACTTTTAAGAAATTAAGGCATGTAAAGAAAGCTGTAGTCTAAAGGGCTTGTCTTGTAAAAAATATATCTAGAAAAATGATTAAATACCTTTTGGAGGATCCCACGTCATTTTAAAATCATGGAAAAACCCCCGGTAAGGCCCCTTTTCTTTTCGCCTGAGTTCCTTTTGCCTCTTCAGTGTTGGTTTCCATGTCCCTTCACTTTCAAACGCGACCTTCTTGGCAGTAGGAGCGCTCCATTTCTCTGATGGTTTCTCATGCTTGATGGGTCCCGCGTCGGGAAACCCTTGCGATTTCCCAAATAGGGAAAAAGTCTGCGCACTCCATGGGGAACGGGAAAACTGTGTGTTTGGCTATTTACCCTTTGGGCCATTTTCCCCCCCGCTGTGGTAAGGTTTTTCATTTGTTCCATTTAAATTGTAAGCTAAACTTGTTCCACCAAACAAATCCATGTTTAAATGTTTTAATGTTTTTAGCGCCTTGTTTCGTCTGAAATTTTGGAACCGCCACGTAGATGAAAATTTCTGGGTTTGAAGGGTTATTTGAAACAGGGGAGGTGAGATGTTCATTTGAACCCCCCATTTGCATCCCTGTCTCCACCCTCTCCTTTCCCGCGTCTGTATTGAAAGCGGAAGGCTTTAAATGGATTGGGACTTTAACACGGTTGAGGGGGAAAAACATTGGAGTTTCAGATGTTGGCTCAGAATGTGTTTGGGGTTGTGTCGGGTTTTTAAATTGCAGAGATGTCATGGGTGCCGCAGGTGTTTCCCCAATATGTTTTCCCCCGTTTTGTTCACACCTTTTGGGCTGCAAATACAATACAGAAATCAGCATAAGAATGTGGTCCCCCCCTTGAATGGGCCCAGCTCGCAGGTGTACCAAATTTGGGTTTTTTTCAGTGCCCGGGCTGCCGCCCCCCTGATGTCCGTCCCTTTTGATAAAAAAAAGTTGAAGGTCTTCTGGTACCGGGATCCCTAGTGAGGGGCACTGGTTTTGACTGCTTTCAGTTTGAAAACAATTTCCAAAGATCTTATCAAGGGGGAAGGGGGGTTTTCATCCTCATCCAAAAATTGCATGAGAGTGGATGTTCGCCCATGGTGTGGGCTTTATTAATGTTGCAGGCATCAGGAGCAGGGCTGAGTATCTGGGCTACGTATCCCGGTTTGAGTCAAACGGTGCATGAGAAGTATTTTGGGATACCCAACCCCCTGTTTTTTGCTTGCAACCTGCCTTCTGGATTCACTTTAACCACTTTCATCAAAGCCTTCATCCTCTTCCTTGCTAATTTGCCTTCTCTGTCTGTGACCAGCTGGCATGCTTAGTACCCTTCTCCCACGTCTTTTGACCCTCTCTGTCCCATCCCGGCCTTGAACGTGCTATTTTTCTTTCTACACACAAGATCTATGTTCTTATTCTCTGTAACACCAGCACATGGCACTGTCCACTCAGCCTAAATCAGATACACTGAACGGCTCTTGTAGTTAACGCTTTCCTTAATACCACCACTGACAATGTAATCTACTGACTAACGGTTTCAAACTTAACCTTTTCTTTGACAGATGTCACAAACACCCCAGAAGAACACTCCTAGAGTATGACTGCCATCTCAGATATATTAGGGCTCTCCCAACCAAAGAGACTTTGCGCTTCCTGCCAGCGCATGCACATTTCCTTGCAACCTCCCTGCCGTGGCACTTGTCACCACACAGGGAGACATGCGTAATCTCTGCCATTACGGGGCTGACTTCCTGCACTGACCAAGACACAATCAACCCACAAAGTATCCTCCAGACATGCAACAGATAAAATCCCACTTGGAGATGATTTGACAGGTTATAGGTTCAAGAGCACGGGCAACACGGTTACCTGTCAGCATGATCCAGCAACCAACCGATGGACAAGAGACAACATCCACCAAAAAGACATGCCGTTCTGAGTAAGAAAGTATAAAACTGCCTTATCGTACTAGACCGAGGATGGTACCGTCCTCCCACACATCTGGTGCTCGGGGCTGTATCAGTCCGATTTGGTTCAGTTTAACCTGAACAGAATCCATGCCCCACGGTTGGGCAGCCAAATTGAAATGGATGGAACCTCAAAGAGTTTCTACATCCTAATGGGGTTTCCAAATTATTCTAGGGTATAAAGGGTGCTGCACCGAGACAGAGATCACGCCATGCTCTGCTGGTCTGAATACACTTTTCTGTCTTTATTATTAAAAATGGCAGGTTTTTATAGTCCTTTGTGTTAGTGAGATAAGAAAACATTGCATGGGCATAGCTGTTAGTCTCTGATTGGTTACATCCTTACTTGGGATATACTCCCTTTAGCTCAGGAATGTCCTAACCTTGGGTATAGTCCTGGACAGAGGCTCTATCTTAGATTATACAGCAGTTATCTCTATAAGCGTAATATGTAGCAGCCATTTTAGAAACACATTAGAAAAAAGTTATATAGGCAGCTTTTAAGTGCCATGTACAAAAGCTTACGTGGTGTTATACTAATACATTAAAATGGAGACACAAAGGATCACACATATAACACTTTTGTGAACAGATGTCACTGGGCAGCGGCGTCTGTAGGGTTGTCACCTGCTCCTCACGGCTTAATCTCCTCTTCATTGCAGTTTCCCCAACGTTATTAAAGATCGTCAGTCCGACGTATGTGACCCACAAGGAGCCGACAACGCTGATGTGCTCCATTACCAGATTCAAACCCAAGCCTCTATATATTACATGGCTGAAGAAGGATAAGGACAACCAGGAGACGGAACTGGTGACATGGCAATCCGAGGATCAGAAGAATGTGACAGGAGTTATGCACAAAGTCACCGAGAACGAGCATGAAGACAAGTCCTACAGCTTTCAGAGTGTCCTGACCATAAGACCAAGAGTACAGGAAGATGGAGACAAATACATCTGCAGAACCTTTCACCCTGCGACAGATCACCAGGCAGAAGAAGAACTGGTCCCGGATATCACAGGTAAGAGGAACAGGAGGTATTAGGATGTTGTAGTTGAGAGGTTCGGTGGTATTGTGGTATTGCCAGTGTTGGGTACAGGGGATATTAGAACCTTACACATGAAAAGAGTAGACCGCAAAAACAGAAAGCACATCACTCTGCAGTGCTTCCTCAAGGACCCAGAAGACAATGTCCCCAGGAAACAATGTTTTACAGACAATACTTTTTCCTGGGACGTTATACATTGTAACCGTACACACCAGACAATGTCACAGATACTGCTGATCTGTGGCTCATGTAATGAAATATTCGGCCAATTATCAGGAACATGACCCCCAGGGCAACGCTGAGTCTGCGCCTCCTGCCCTCCACCAAACTTCCTTCGTTTTCCTTGGTCCCCACCCCCCTACTGTGGCCTCCCAGTAATGAAGCGACACACATGTTTGGATAAAATTGGGCCACACAACCGATTTATTAACACAATACACATAAATATAAAACAACCATTATAAATATAAATAAAACTCTGTAAACCGTAAAATAAATATATATATGTAAAATATACATCCACGTATAAAAATCCGACCTACCCGTGCCTCTCCATATACATATATATATCTATATACAACCACAAAAATAACCCACATAACTCTTCCAACCAACCATACCAAATATGGGGCCCCGAGGTCCCTTGGAGCCCCAAAACCGACCCGGCGACCCAACCCCCGAAGGGAAAAAACCACCATTTTTGCCCCCACCGAAACTCCACGCTCGGAGGCCCACAAGCCTACTTTATGGCTCCTCCATTTTGCTCCCCAGGAAAAACACCCGAAAGAGCCCCCCTTTCGCCGGGCCGTCCAATTTTACCCAAACTCTTGGGAATCCTACCCCGAAGGACTCCCTCCCCAAATTTTCCCCTCCACCACTCCAAGAACCTCGACCGCCACCGGGACATGCCATGACCCCTCATGCACGCGAGACCCCCACCAAACCAATAGCCCTCTAAAATACCCTCCTAAGGCCGGGGGCCCCATAAGTCCAGCCAACCGCCGTCAGATGAACCCCATCCGTTCTCCAAAAATTCCCCTCGCCTGCCTCCAATCGAGGTGCCGGACAAACAAACCCCATTACGCGCCACAAAACCTGCCACGATCTGTTCGCTTTCACTCGGGCCTTAATTCAGCTATCCACAGACCTGGCCCCCCCCCGAAACACCATGTCCCACCCACACCACGCCAGCCCGGGAAAAGATAAAAACCACAACCGCAACAGGTCATATTTGATGTTCTTCACCACCCCCGGGGACTTAAGGGAGCCCAAATCATTACCCCCGGCGTGCAACACCAAAACATCGGGGTCTATCCAAATGCTGCTACCGCAAAAATTCCGGAACCACCCCCAACCATCTCATACCCGCCGTCCGATCCACCGAATCACCGCCACATCGCGCGAAATCCGAGCTGCCGCCCATCCGGCCGGACTCCTCTCCTCCGCGCCCCATTAGACATAAGAATTTTCCCAGGATCCAGACCAGGCAAGGCACCGAGCTACAATAAAACAGAAAAAACGAAAAAGTAAATGGCAAAACTAAGGGAACAATAGACCAAAAACCCCCACTCCTAACACCCTCCCCCAACCACCAAATGGGGGCGCACATATATCCGGAACCGGGTCTGATTCCCATCTTCCAATCCTCGGCCCAAAACTCCGAGCGAAGCCCCCACCCCGCCGCCTCCGTGCCGCCCCTATGCGAAAGAATGCGGGGCGAACTCCCCGGGCTCCAGACCCAGTGCCCCAAACACCCGCCTGAACACTGCCGCAAATTGAAAACGGACAAAAAGGAACCATCTTGGTGCACCATAGGGCCCACCAACCGCTCTGCCACCTGACCCGAAATGCCCGCAAACACCCAGAGGGCACATCAGAGCCCCGGAATCCCCCTCAACTGTACCTTCGGCCCTCCCCTCCTGAATCAGTCTTGACCGCTGAATCCAAAACATCACCCCCACCCTCGTGCTCCCACACGTCCGGGGCCCTTTCAGGCCACCCCCTCTTGCACGACTGGGGGAACCACTCCCCCACCCTCAAAGCCCCGAAAAAGGCCAGTGAGAAGGCCAGCGAAAAACACCCACCTCGTACTCCGAGGCCGCCACTGACGCACCACCTCCCCCCCCCAACCGTTTCCCAACAATGCGAACACCAGGGGCGGCGCAAATCCTGGCCCCCCTCCCGCGCCCATAACCACGAAAAAGCCCGAGAAATAACAAAACCCTTTGGGTCAAATCCCTCCCCCTTTCTCCACTTAAAACCAAAGGGCTAAGCCCGCCATAAACCTGCGTACCTTAGCAGAACCGATCACCCCCCCCTTCCAATGAACCATCAGGCACAACAATGCCCCTACCTCATCCTCCTCCCGACGTCACCAAACCCAAAACCTGCCAGCCATTCTGACCACAACTCCCAGGCCCCCCCGTAAGCCAACCAGGTCCCACCTGAAAGGGAAGCCCGACAATGTCGGCGTCCCGGACCGCGCTCCAAAGGTGACTGGGCATTCCTCTCCCCCCTGTCCGCTGCCGACGGCGCCAGCTTCCTGAACCGTCCCACGAAAACGAGAAAAGAATCAGCCACCACGTTCAGCACCCCCCGGAACATGTTCCGCCACCCCCCAAAGAAATTCACCTCCAAGCACCGCAAAACCAACAACCTGACAGCCGAACCACCGAGGCGACGATGCAGACAAATTGTTGATGCATGCCCACTCCCAAGTTTGTCACAATGGAACCGAACCTTCCATCCCGTACCCGATCCCCCCACAGCTCCACCGCTACCAACGATTGGAAAGAGTTTAAGGAACGCCAAATTCCGTATCAAAAGGGAAGAGTCCGCCCACTCCGCCGGGCCACGGGCCCCCCCCCAAAAGGGCCAAACCCCTGTCTCCCCCAATCAGTAAAGATTTCCCACCTCCCAAATTGGAGCCTCCCTCCCCAAAAATGAGGACCTGCCTTTAAATACATCTCCAAAAATGACCCCCACGCTGCCAGTTCCCCCCTGTCTCACGGTTTCAAACGCACAAAGTGTGAGGCTTCTGATACCCGCCCGTAGCCCTCGCCAACCGCCTACAGAATACCCTACCCAGGGGCAAAATCCACAGGCAAAGTTCAGTTTGCCGAGCAAGGACTGCAACTCCCGCAAGGTATTTCCTCAACCGCCCCACCCTCTGTACCCTCCCCTTTCAACGCCTTAATTTATCCCCGGGCAACCGACACTCCCTGCCCCGAGTCAATACAGATTCCCAAAAAACTCAAAACAGAAACGGGACCCTCCGTCTTCCCCTCTGCCAGGGGAACCCCAAACCGCTCCGCCACCCAATACAATCCCCTGCAGAAACGACCCGCAAATCGGGGAACCAGCGGGCCCCACGCAAAAAGAAAATCATCCAAGTAATGAATGAGAAAATCCAATCCAGCAACATCCCTAATACCCACTCCAAAAAATAACTGAAAAGCCTCAAAATAGCGCGAAGATAACGAACAACCCATTGGGAGGCACCGATCCACATAAAACTGCCCTCCCAGTAACACCCCAACAAACGCCCCGCCTCTCCCCCATGAACCGGAAGTAACCGGGAAAGCCGATTCGATGTCGGCCCTTTTCCATCAAGGAGCCCCCCCAAACCGCTGCACCAAAGCCACTGCCCTCGTTTAAATGATGTACACCACCGAACACAACTCTGGCGCTAATGCCATCATTGACCGATTTCCCCTGGAAACGACAAATGGTGGATCCCCCTAAATTTATTCGGCTCCTTCTTCCCAACCACCCCCAGCGGCGAACTACCAAATCCGGAAAGGAGGGAAACCCTAAAAATGACCCGACATCCTACCCAACCCACCCTTTCCCCAATCTCTGCCACTACAGTCGGGTTTCATGGGCCGACCTAGATTCTTTTACTGAAAAAGGCACCTGATGCACCGGGGGGGGGGGGGGGGGAAATCTTAAAACCTTCCGAAAAACCCCTTCCGTACATTCTGCCCCGCCCTGATCACTAAACCTGCCAGAAACGCTCCATCTCGAAGTTTTCACCGGCGTCGCCCCTTGGCACCACCGGCTCCCCCTTTACCCCGCCCTTTTTAAAACACCGGGTGACAGGGTGCGCGTCGCCCCACAAAAAGAGCAAATGTGTTTTAACTTACATCCTGCTCCATATTTACACTGGCCGCTATTAAACTGCCCGCAACCCCTTTTTTTCCCCCCACTTTTAGCCCCTCCCCCATATCCCCCGGGAATACCCCCTTTGCCGGCCCGCACCGGCCCCCCCCTGAAAGCGACCCAAACTTCGTCGGGGCCAAACCTTTAACCAAATCCCTATATCCTTAATGGTCCCACCGAATGGACGGCGGGCCCGTTGGCGAAATGCTCATCAAGCGCAACCACGCCAACCCCCCCTAAGCCCATGGGCCTCCCCGATGCATCCATGTAACAAAACAGGCGCCGAACAATTTTCCGGCGCCTTTCCCCAATCACACTTGCCAATATGGCAAATGCTGCAGCCAGTGGGAAACGTCTGAGGGGTCAGAGCCAAACCCCCGCTTTCCCCTCCTCCTTCTTTTCTCCTCCTTCTTTCCCTTGTCCAAATTAAAAATTTTTTCCCGCGAAGAAGAGAAAAAATTCAACTATTCATCTTTCCAAATCCCTTTTCCCCACCTCCTGCTTCAAATGAGCCCCAGGGCCCTTCAAAGCAAACATAGACCTCCCCCTTTTGCCCCTTTCTCTAAAGCACGGGGTCCTGTTTGCTCCCTTCTCGTCTGCACAGACACCGTAACCCCCGCCCTAACGCGCCCCTTGCTCCGTCCCGCCTCTGCCGACCTCCCGCCAAAGGCCTCCCTCCAACTGTTGTGGGAAAAACCCACCCCACTAATCGGGATGGGACCCCACCGCCCTGCCCCCCACACTCTAACCGTGCCAATAACGCCCGGACCGCATCTGCTAACCCACCGCCCTCCCCAGGCTCCCCTGAAGCCCCGCCCAAATCACCCGGCCCCCTACCCTGAGTGAACCCCGCCTCCCTACACTACCACCCGGGACTGCAATATAGGGGAAACCGAACACGACAAAGACATGTACTCACCAAGCTGCGTGGGGGCTGTGGACCCACCACCGTTCCCCTGGTTCGCGAGAGATGCCATCCGAAACTCTCGATCCACCGCTGCTGTCCCGGCGCCCGGTCTAGCCTTTAAACCCCAACAGGGGAGGCCAACCTGCGCAGCCGCGGGTCCTTAGGCACGAGCTCCAAGCCTCCCCGAGTCCTGGATGCTCCTTGAACACCGCCGGGGCCGACAGCCTGCCGCCCGCTGAGCCCTTCCGCCCGCCGACTCCCTTGTCGTCCTCACCGCGACTCCCGACCGCCCTCCCCACGCCGGTGACCCCCCTGACCGGACATCCCAGCAGAGGCCACCCGCCACCACGGACCGGATCGCCGACGAAGGGGCAACAGCCGACCTGCAAACCAGACTAGTGACCCGCCCACTGTCCCCCGCAGAGCCCCCGCCCACTCGGATGCCTCCCGGCCGAGAAAAACCACCCCACAGCAACAGGGCGATCCCCTTACCCGAGGGTCCCTGGAAGGCCTCCCCCGGGACGACGGCCCCGGAGTATAATCCGGGCTCAGGATTGCAGAGGCCTGGCCCCCGCGTCTGCGGCTGCTCCTGCTGGCGGCCGCGGTTCTGCCACAGCGGCCCCTGCGCCGCCCAACCACCCCCCCTCACTGCTTTTCTTTGCACCATGCTGCGCCCCTGATGCGGCTAGCCGCCGCAGCTCCTCCATCTGACGGGCCCTGTCCGCCATAACGTCTCCCTGGGGTAAAGCAGCGCGCAGCAGGGCTCCTCACTGCCTCACACGTGCTGCGCGACTGCTTTCCCGGCGGAGAGGCGGCCTTAAATACCGCCCCTGCCCCCTTCCCCCCGAAATCCTCCCCTGCGCCTTGGCGCGCACCGGTCACCCCCCCTCCCCGTGCCCCGGCCCCCCGGTCCTTTTTCAGTTATTTCATCATGCAGTGATTGACGGTCTTTAGCGCCTTCCTACAGCACATTTTGGTACTACATGTCCTGTACTGCTCTTACATGTATAAGTGCAGTACATGCAGTGATTGGCAGTGTATAGTGCCTCCCTATAATACAGTGTGTACTACATGTCCCAGGGCTGTGGAGTCAGATCCCATTTTACAGGAGTCGGAGTTGTTCTAAAATGGACCGACTCTGACTCCCAAAATCTATAATAAATTGGTCCAGTTCATTCAATGTAGGGCCAAGAGCGGGAGGAGTTGGGTGCGGCCGGTGCTCCCAGATCTTCAGCCTCATCAGATGAGGAGGGTAATTGATGCCATGGAGCAAAGCATTACTGCCGGAGAAGATCCAGCTCCCACAGCAACAGAGCGAGCAGATTTCAGCAAAAGGTTTCACTTGTTCCCAGAGAAGATGAAGCGTTCATCAGACCTGATTGTGCCTGAATCCTTTATACCTGGAGATTAGGAGAGATGTCGCCCCTGTGGTCACCGCTTTGCCCCCAAGTTAGTGTAGAGAGGCCGTTCTCTACCTGAAAAAAATGACTCAGATGTGAGGTCTTCTATGAAGATTTGATGGGCAAACTATTCCCAAAAACAAATTCATTGACCCCAAAAATGTTATTCAGGACAGGTTTGGTGAAAGCGTTTTGCATATTTACAACTTTAAGGGCGACATGTATGAATCCCGCCGGGTCGGAGCGTGCCGTTTCGCCCGATTTCTAGTGACCGCTGCGCCTGATTTATGTCGGGGCCGGGCGCGCTCATACATACCATGTAAATCCCGCCCGCCTCCCATGTGTTAGGCCAGGCGGGCCCCGGGGCGCAGTGCGGGCTGCGCCAAAAAGGGGATTCGGTCCAGGGGAAAATTTGGCCCCTCGATTGGGGGGCGGGGGGAAAAAGTTCCCCCTTTGCCCCCCCCTTCCCAAAAGTTTTGGGGGTTTGGGGCACAGGCGGGAAACCATGGGGGGCCGCCGTGCGGGACGCGCCAAAAAAATTTTTTTTTCCGACAGACAGCGAAACAGGAGAAATCATTCCAGATGTCGTGCGGAGTTTTAACAAAAATCGCCTTTAAAAAGGCGAAAACATTCCCCAGAAAAGCTGAAACCTAAAAAAAAAAAAAAATACATAAAACAAAACATTTTCCAATATCCAATTCAAGAATTAAATTTTGGGAAAAATTCCCGGGGGAAAACAGAATTCAAATTCAAAGCTTTTTCTATTGGTCGGCATAAACCACCCAACAGAATGGGGAGCGAAAAGGGCCATAAAAACTATGGGGGAAATTGACAATCAGAAAAAAGGCGACATTTCCCATTAAACCAAAATTGGGAACAAATTGCCAATCAGAATCAAAGGGGGAAATTAAAATAAGAAAAAAAATCAGAAAGAGCGAGGGGTTAAACCAGGGAGGTTTAACCAAATCAGAATGGGACGACAAAGACCCATAATACCCTATGGAGAATTTTTTGACATAAAAATCAAAGGGGACAGTTCAAAATACAGTAAAAATACAGAAAAAGCTGTTTTGGTTGACTAGGGGGGGCTTGGCTATCCCAGCCAATCAACCCCGTATTTTCCCCCCAAAATTTTTATTCTAGGGAGAGAGGGGCGCTCTGAATCTCGCCGCCAGCGCCGTGGGGCATGAAGTATTAAAAAAAAATAATTTTTTTTAAGTGTAAAAATTTCAATAAAGAGAAACCCCCTTTTCTTTAAAATAAAGCATAAATCCCAAAAAAACGCGTTTGTCGCCGAGCCCCCGGCGCTCATGGGGAATTGCAATAGAGAAAAAATTGCCGGGAAAACAGAAAATCAAATTTTTTAAAGCTTTCCCATTGGCGGCATAAACCACCAATCAAATAGGAGCGACAAGTCCCTTTATACCTAGGGAGAAATTGACCAATAGAATAGGAGCGACAGGGACCCTTATAACCTATGGAAAAAAAATTTGCCCAATCATAAAAAGGCGGGACGTTCAAAATACATAAAAAGGCAAAACAGCTGATTGGTTTTGAAGCGGCGGGGGCTGCCAGCTTAGCCAATCAGAGCGCGAGCCCTTTTTTCCATAAGTTCCTAGGGGGAAAAGAAATTCGAGCGGCTCGTGATTGGCTAATTTAAAAGAGGGCGGTTATTTGGGGACCAATGGAGAGCAGCGACGCTCCTGGGGGTTTTTTCTAATGAAATCAAAAATAAACTGTAAGGCCGAAACAAATGATAACACACAGAAGTTGTCCCGATGGTATAAAAACGAATGATAATATGGGGAAACAAAAAAAAAATATTAAACAATAAAACCCGGTTTATTTCTTTTTTTTCGTTAATTCAAGATCCTTTGGTAACGAAAAAAAGAAATAAACAGGTTTTTAAAATTTTTTAATATTTTTTTTTTCTTTTCCCCCCATATATTATTCTTTTAATACACTCGGAAATTTTTTCTGTGTGTTATAATTTGATTTGGGCAGTACATTTTTTATTTCAGATTGCATTAAAAAAACCCATGGGACTCGCCCGTCTCCATTGGTCCAAATAAGGCGCCTTTTTTAACTTACCCAATCACAGAGCCGCTCGAATTTCCCCTTTTCCCCATAGAACTCTATGAGAAAGTCTCGCGCTCTGATTGGCAAGCTGGACGAGCCCCCGCCCTTCAACCAATCACTCCTTCCCCTTTTTTTATTTAAAATTTTTGAATGTCCCCCCTTTTTAAAAGATTGGCAATTTTTTCCCATAGGTTTTAAAGGCCCCTTGCTCCATTTGATTGTCAATCTCCTCCAAAATAAGGGGGGGTGTTGCTCCTTTTCTGTTTGGCGGGTTTTATGCCGCCCAATAAAAGCTTAAACAATTTGAATTACTGTCTTTCCCGCAATTCTCTCTATTGCAATTCCCTATGTAGCCCGGGCTCGGCGACAACGCGTTGTTCCGGTTTTAACTGCTTTATTTGAAAAAGGGTTCGGCTCTTTATCTGAAATTTTTTACACTTAATAAAAATATTTTTTTATTAATACTTTATGCCGCACGGCCTGAGCCCGAGATTTCAGAGCGCCCCTTTCTCCATAGACCCAAATGGGGGAAAAGCTGCGCTCTGATTGGCTGGGGGTAGCCAAGCCCCCGCTAGCTCACCAAACAGCCTTTTCTGTTTTTTTCTGTATTTTAAAATGTCCCCCCTTTATTTTTGATTGGTCCAAATTCTCCATAGGCAAATGGGGCCCTTTTTCGCTCCTATTCTGATTGGCGAGATAGCCAAGCCCCCCCGCTAGCTCAACCAATCACTCTTTTTTTGCATTTTTTTTCTGTATTTTTAACTTCCCCCCGTGGGTTTAAAATTTTTTTATGGTAATGGGCCCTTCCCCCATTTTAGGTTTTTTAAAATTTGGGGGTTTTTTTGCTCCATTTGTTTTCTGTTTTGCCGACCAATGAGAATAGTTCAATTTGAATACTTTATTCCCGGGAATTCCCTATTAATTCCCTTGTAGCGCCGTTCCGAAAAGGTTTTTTTTTATGTTTTTTTTTTAAAAAGGGGTTCGGCTCTTTTCTAAATGTTTCCTTTTTAAAAAGATTTTTTTATTAACTCCTGCCGCACGAGCGGGGCCCGAGATTTTTTGTTGCGATCTTTTATTGTTTTTCCCCCATGTTCCGTTTTCCGCTTCACTTCGCCCGCGGGGCATTTAACCAAAAAAAAACCGTCCCCGCCTTCGGGGCTGCCCAGCGCTGCACTGCGCCTCGTTTGGGGAGCCGCCATCCTAATTCCTCGGGGTTTTCGAGCGGGCCCCCGTCCCCCCCCGGAAAGCCTACACCGCGCCCAAAGCCCGCCCCTTCATGCGGGGGGGGAACGAAAGTGGCGAACGCTGCGCCTAAAACCGCATCCCCGGTCCGACAGGGGGTTTGGGCCGGGGGCCAGTATGCGCCAAAAAACAGGCGAAAAGCCCGATCATACATGTAATTTTGTGTTTGTGTCTAAGTTGTATCCCATAAATATTTTACACTGACTTTACACCGGCTTTTATCACCTTATGATACAATAATCAAGCTATTTAGGTAAACAACACGACAAAACAAAAAAGGGAACAAAGTTTTGCCCTTGCTTCCAGGCTCCATATCTAACCCTCCACTACAGCTGTGACAGTGAGACTCCCATCATTTTATAGACCAAAACCCTTTTGGCTCTCAACAAAAATCTACCTAAGCTATTTAGCATCTGCTCAGTTCTGCGGATTCTTTCCTGTAACTGCATTGTTACTGTTTTGCTCCTTTTTCTTCTTGTTACCACAGCCTGTCCTCACATTCCCTAATTTTTTTTTTTATTTAAATAATCACTCCCCGACACCATCCCTCTTTAACCATTGTATTTGAAAAAAAAAACCCCAAGGGTTTGTCTGACTATCTCCCGAATCCGACAAGCCAAAGGGAACTTGGAAATAAACAAACATTTCACTAAAAACATATAGGCTTGATACAGAAAAGCGGTTGACACCCACCGCCCACAAGTAACCCCCAGCTTCCATGATAGAAAACTGGTGCCATTTTTGGGGGATGGAGTGTCCCCCCTTTTCCGGATGCAAAATACTGAAATCACCAAGTTGTCTCTGTGGCCGTCTCCTGCCCCTGCGCCGCCAAAAAGACAACCGCAAGGGACAGGAAAAAGGGGACAAACTCTGGCGATTATGCCATTCAGCATCCAAAAAGCTGGGTGACCCACCCCCCCAAAGGGGCACCCATTTTCCTATCATGGAAAGCTGGGTGTTACCTGTGGGCGGTGGGTGTCAACCAGCTTTTCTGTATGCTGGCTAGGCTATAATCGCCAGAGTTTGCGGAGGGGAACCTCTACCCCCTGGGGCCTGTCTCCCTTCCCCTGCCACCATGAGATCCAGATTGCCGGGGGGCAGGGGTCAGGGAGCAGAGTGTAATAACCCCCTGTGGCCTATTTCCTGCCCATTGAGACCGCCAAAGACAGACCGTAGGAGGCAGTAGACAGGGAGTAGAGGGTAACTTCTACCTCTTGTGGCCTGGCCCGCACACAAACATATGGTCGTACGTGAGGCTTTACACTAATGCGAACAGGGCTGCTCCTCATGTCGGGCTAAAAAGACGTCAGATATCTGGCGCAGCCTCATTCATACAGGGGGGTACGGAAAGTATTCAGAACCCCTTTTCATTTTTCCCCACTTTTCATTGCAGCCATCTGGGAAACCCCAAAAATTCATTTTTTGGGTCATTTTTTGCACTTCCCCCCCCCCCCCTGAAAAAAAGAAACGAAATGTAGATAGTTTTGAAAATGATTCAACAAAAAAAACGAAATCTCCCCTGGTCATAAGTATTTGCCCTCGCTATTCTAATATTCAGCCCCCTTTGCGTGGTCATAAATTTCAGCCCCCTTTCATTGGGCATAAGATTTACCCCCCTGAAAGGGCATGTATTTTAGCCCCTTTGCTGTGGTTAAAAAATTCAGCCCCCCTTTTTTCATATTGAGTAGAAGCCCCTTTTTACTGGTGCAGCATGAGTCTTCTTGGGAAAGATGCAACAAATTTTTCACCCCTGATTTTGGGGCCCCCTCCTCTTCCTTCAATCCCCTCCAGTTCCCTCAGGGTTGGATGTGAACGTTGGGGGGAACCCATTTTTTAGTTCTCTCCAGAGATGCTCCATTGGGGGTTTGGGCATGGCCTGGGTGGGCGTCAGGGTCACAGGCAGGGGCCATCGACATCATTATGGGCCCCGGGCAATTGTGAACTGGGCCCCCCCCCCCAACACAACCACTCACAGGATATAAAAAATACATTAAAAACACACACCAACCAATAAACCTACAACACTGCCCCCTATAGAGCCCCCAATAAGAAACTATGTTTAGCCCCATAGGATATAGGGCCCCCCGTAGGGAGGTAAATAGGCCCCCTATAGGAAGGTAAAGTAGCCCCCCGAGGCACTCATGCTCCCTAGGGGACCACTTTAAAAAGCCCCCAAAAATTTTACCCACAGTTACACGCCGTGTTTTGATGCGTGTTTGGGGCGGATTAAGAATGTAATCTGCCCTCTGAAAAGCCTTAAATACTACAGTAAAATGACTGCCATTCATTGCTATGGAAAATCAGTGTCCTCGTTTGACGACACTAATTTTAGCTCAGTATTTTCGCTGCATGCTGGATGCTGTGGACAGGAGAGGCGATATGTCACAGCTTTGAGGTCGTTTTATGTTGCCGACTATTATTAAGTATAGGAGGAAGCAAAGCTGCAGAATTCCAAGCTTACACAAACACGGAATTGCTGACGAGGAAAGGGGTAAAACAATGATGTTTTGGTGTATGTACCACGCCGGGCCGGAGAGATGGTGAGTGACATGTTACTTCTTCTGGTGTTACGTGCGTGGATATTGAAATGAATTGTGATGCACCCCTCCACCCCCATGCTTTTGATGTACGTGCCTGACCAGTGCGTACTTCTAAAACACCCGACGTATTGTGGAGTGTACAGTATGTGCCGCAGTACGCCCTGTAAATATAATCTAAACTCTCTGAGGCTTTGTAGTGCGCATACTAAGTGCCAGGGAATATGCTGTGATATCAGAGCACATAGGGGGACATGTATGAAAACTGTCTTGTGCTAAGGGCTTGTTCACACGGCTTATTTGGATGAGGTTTTCAGAGCGTTTCTGAAACACGCTTCCTCAGAAGAGGCGTTTCTCGGTGAGGTTTTGGATCAGGTTTTCAACGAGGTTTTCACCCATACAAATTAATAGCCAGGACAAAAACCGCACCAAAAACGCGCCAAAAACCGCGCCGAAATCGAGCCTAAAACACGCTTCAAGAATTGACATGACACTTCTTTCCAAAGAAGCGTGTAAAAACCTTGTCGTGTGTGAACTATGACGTTTTACACAGGAATCAATTAAATGAACTGGGGGCGTTTTGGACGAGGTTTTTGGGCGAGGATACGCTACGAAACCTCGTCCAATACACTCGGTTCCAAATAAGCCGGTGAAACATGCCCTAAGACTTTCCTTGTTGCCCATTAGCAACCAATCCGAGCCCTTAGCCACAATTAGAGCCCATAGCCACCAATCAGAGCCCATAGGAACCAATCAGAGCCCATACCCACCAATCAGAGCCCATAGCAACAATCAGAACCCATAGCAACCAGTTACAGCACATAGTAACCAGAGCCCATAGCAACCAATCAGAGCTCATAGTAATCAATCAGATCTCA
Organism: Phyllomedusa bahiana; assembly: GCA_025379985.1. Lineage (NCBI taxonomy): Eukaryota > Metazoa > Chordata > Amphibia > Anura > Hylidae > Phyllomedusa > Phyllomedusa bahiana. The sequence continues at coordinate 20,148 of JAODAL010040809.1, forward strand.
TAGCAACCAGTCAGAGATCATAACAGCCAATCAGAGCCCATTACCACCAATTAGAGCCCATAGCAGCCAATCAGAGCCCATAACCACCAATCAGAGCCCACAACGACCAATCAGAGTCCACAGCGACCAATCAGAGCTCATAGAGCCCATAGCAACCAGTTACAGCACATAGTAACCAGAGCCCATAGCAACCAATCAGCGCTCATAGTAACCAATCAGATCTCATTGCAAACCAATTCAGAGCCATAGCACCAATTGAGCCCATAGCGACCAGAGCTCATAGCTTCCAATCAGAGCCCATTAGAACCAATCAGAGCCAACAGCGACCAATTCAGAGCCTTAGCGACCAATCAGAGCTCATTAGCACCAATCAGAAGCCCATAGCAACCGTTTACAAGACCATAGAACCAGAGCCCATAGAAACAATCAGAGCTCATAGCAACCAATCAGAGCTCAAGCAAACCCAATAAGAGCTGCATAGCGACCAATCAGAGCCATAGGAGAGACAATCAGAGCCCAGAGCGACCAATCAAGGCTCATAGAAACCAGAGTCCATAGCAACCAATCAGAGTTCATAGCAACCAATCAGAGCTCCATTTCATTTAGTGCTCTGAAAAAATGCAAGACATAGGAAAGCTGCAGACAGTTTGCACATGGAGGATCCCAGACTATGAGGAAACAAGATTCCTGCTCTGAGGAGAACGAAGAATGCAACTTTGTGGTGTCAATTTGTAAGCGGGGAGGAAACCTGGTCCTGCTCATCACGGCCCAAGACAATCCACAGTGACACAGTGGTGGGGGCTGCATCAGGCTATGGGCCAGGACCCATGGTGGGGGGCAGCATTCTTGCTTTGGTGGGAGGGACAACTTGGTGGGGGTAGCCATTATGCTATGGGGGCTAGGGACACAATGCGTGGGAGGCAGCATCAGGCTATGGGGCAGGGACACATGGTGGGTGCAGTATTCAGTGCTATGGGGGAGGGACACTTGGTGGGCGCATCATGCTATGGGGCAGGGACACCAGGTAGGTGGGCTAGCATCAGGCTTATGGGGGCAGGGACAGGACAACTGGTTACAAGATTGAAGGAAGATGGATGCAGCCAAGTGCAAGAGCGTATCGGGATGGAAACTCTTCAAGACGCTCTGACTTCAGACTGGGGGGCCGAAGGTATTCTTCCACAAGACAATGACCCTAAGCCCACAGCTAAAATAAGAAAGCAGCGGCTTCAGAACAACCCTGTGCCCATTCCTGACCGGTCCAGCCAGAGCCCTGCCTCAACTCAGTGGAGCATCTCTGGAGAGACTGAAAATGGCATCCACCAGCGTTCACCACCCAACCTGAGGAAACTGGAGAGGATCTGCAAGGAAGAACCGCAGAGGAGCCCCAAATCCAGGGGTAAAGAACTTGTTGCATCATTCCCATGAAGGGGGGGGAGGGGGACCCTCCCCCCCTGGCTGTATAAGCAAAAGGGGCTTTACTCAATACGGAGAAAGGGGATGAATATTTTATGTACCACAGCAAAGGGGCTGAATACTTATGACCATCTGCAAAGGGGCTGAAGACTTGAGGACCATGGAAAGATTTCAGGTTTTCTGTTAATAAATTTTTAATGAATTATATTGTGGTCGCTGTTACCTTTAGTTAAGAAAAACAATGACCGTCAACAAGTTCTGCTTTGTTAGAGAGTACCAGATCCAACAGGCATCACTTCTAGTGGGTTCCTCCACAAACTGCCCCATAAAAACTTATCCTCTTAACAGATTGAGGAACTTCCTTCCCTTTTCAGTTGATGCAGAATCATGACCCCTGTTAAATGCCTGGGTAATTACGGTCACCCATTATTATCACTTGTACCTGGCCTGTGCCTGCCGCCACATTTGATTATGCACCTGTTCCTCTATCTCTTCAGTGATGTTCGGGGGTCTGCATTAACCACCCTTGTATTTCCACCCACAATGTTTCCACATCAATGTTTCCCTTTTGCTTCTGAAGGAGAGTTGGCAGCAACAGCCAAACAGCGTGGTGGGAAAGGTTTAAAAGCTGTAGGTATTTTGAGCGACCATGCCGCCTTTGTGAACGTGTCTTGCGAGTGTTTTCTTTAAGTGTGTTTTTTCTTTTAAAGTGTGGGTGACTTGAGATTGGAGTCTTTGGATTTGGAGGTTTAGAGGGGACAGCATTGTATTACTTATATTATTAATTTATTCATATTATCTTTTTTGGTATCATCCCATGAGTTCCAATGTTGACCATGCTGTCCAGAGAACAACCTGTGCAATGTATGCCATTCCTTGAGCAACAGTTCGAGGGAGCATACTGCTGTGCATGTGTGTGCAACATGCACATTTTTTAGAAGCCCGGATCCTGGATCTACTAAATGAGCAAGTGGCGTCAACTGAGAGCCATTGCCAACTTGGAGCGAGCCGGCTGCCCAATGAGCAATCACTCGCAGGTGTAGTTAGTGGGGAGGGTGGTAGCTTGGAGGTGCAGGAACATGAGGCAGCTAGTTGGGTAACAGTAAGAAAGGAAGGGTAGAGGGAGAGGAGTGTCAGGGAGGCTAGGCCTGAAACTGGTACACCCCAATACAAATTGCAAGATTGGCGGGCGATGAGGGGGATGTCGCTCAGAAATAGCATGCTGCAGCAAGGACACTACCCTGTCTGCTCCAGTAAGATGGGGAATATGAAGTGCAGGTCAGGCTAGACAGGTGTAGTAGTGGGGACTCCATTATTATTAGAGGGAACAGACAGGGCTAATCTGCCACAAATGAACGGGATCGTCGAAAACAGTGTGTTGTTTAACTGCGCGGCCCTGGGTTCGACATATCGCGGAGCGGGTTGACCTGATTGCTGGGTGGGGATGGTGAGATTCCAGCTGTTCTTGGTCCCCTCATTGGCACAATGACATTGTTTGAGGTAGGTGGAGCGTCCTTAAAAACGAATTTCAGGGACTTTAGGCCAACAAGCTCAAGGCAAGGACCTCCAAGGTAATATTTTCAGAAATATTACCTGTTCCACCGAGCCACACCAGAAGAGGCAGCGGGAGATTTGAGAATTGTGAATTATGTGGCTCAAAAATTGGTGTAGGAAAGTGGGATTTGGGTTTTTGGGAATGGGCTGACTTCTGTCTTGGCTACAGACCTCTATGCTAGGGATGGGCATGCACCTAATTGGGTGGGGCCGCTGTATTGGGGGACAAAATGGCAAGGAAGTTGGAGGAATTTTAAACTAGGTGACTGGGGGGGGGGGGGAGGAGGGTAACTACAAAGATAGCAGCAAGACTCGTGAAGATAGAGAGCTGGGGATTAGGAATTAAAAACAGGGGGTGGAGTGGACGGGAGGGGGGGGTGTAGATAGATACAAAAATCAGGGAGAAAGGAATAAAACACTTTGCAAAATCTATAAATTGCTGCTGACCAATTGCCAGGGAGTCTGACCAAAAAATAATGAACTAGAAGTGATTAATAGCTGAAGAAAAAGAAAATATGTATGACATTAGTGGGGATAACTGGACATGGCTGGCCGATGAGCTACGGAAACTGGGCGGTTAACTTTACGGGTTACAGTCTATTTAGAAGGATCGTAAGACCGGAAAGGGGGAAGGTGTCTGTCTCTAAGTGAAAATCCTGTCTGAAGCTAAAACTGCGGGAAGATATAGGTACAGGTAATGAAACATGTGGAATCATTATGGGTAAAATAGACATGGGGGTAACAGATAACAATATAATACTAATAGGGGTCTGCTATAGGCCCCCAAATATAACAGAAACCCATGGAGATGGTACTCCTCAGGCAAATAGATGAGGCGCTAATCAGAATGAGGTTATGATTAATGGGCGACTTTAATATCCAGAAATCAATTGGGGATTCTGAAACTGTGCTCTCACATAAGGATAGAACAGGTTTTTTGTCATTAACTTATGATTAATTACCTGTGCCAAATGGTGCAGGATCCATACTAGAGGAAAGGCCCCTTCTAGACTTAATATTAACTTAATAGACCTGAAGAGTAACAACAGGTCAGGGTTAGAGGGGCACCTAGGGAATAGTGACCTTAATATAATATAAATTTCCGTTTATCCCTTCAATAGGTTTATCCTTCCAATAGAGCAACAAAAACACTGAATTTTTGGTAAGGCTAATTTTATTCTGCTTAGGGTGGCCGCTAAAACCGTTATTGACTGGGCAATGTGTTTAAATATGGGAAACTATTACTAAATGGGAGTTTATTTTTAAAAACATCCTAGGCTACCACTGTGAGAGGGGTACATACCCTTATGGTAAATAAAAAATTAAGAACAGGAAAAAACCCAATGTGGATCAACAGGGATGTAAAAGAGGCAATAAAAAACAAAAAGAAAGCGTTTCACCTACTAAAACAGGAGGGTAGTGAAGAGGGACTAAGAAGCTACTAGGGAAAAAAATAAATGTGTGTAAAATAAGATTAGGATGCAATGCTTGGAGACGGAAAGACATATTGCTTAGAAAGTAAAAACTAACCCCCCAATAATATTTTTAACTATATTATAGTAAAAAAGTTTTTAAACAGAATATGTTGGCCCTTTGGAAAAATACTGAGGGAGAGACAGTAGAGGGCGATGAGAAAAAAGCAAAGTATTAAACACTTTTTTTCTCCACTGTAGTTCCGAGGAAGGATGACCTTCTTGTTGAACGGTGGGATGAGGTAAACTCCAACTTAAAAGTTTTCATTGTCTAACCCAGGAAGAAGTGCAGCTTCCGTCTTAGAAAGATTAAATAGACAAATCCCCAGGTCCAGAGGCATACACCCACGTGTCTAAGGGAGTTAAGTGATGTCATAGATAGGCCCTCCCCTATCTTAATATTTACATGGACTGTCTAAATTTCGGGGTATGTCCCAAAGGATTGGCGCATAGACCAAATGTGGTGCCATATTCAAAAAGGGGTCAAAAAAGTGATCCAAGGGAAATATGACGGCCGGTAAGCTTAACCTCTGTTGTAGGTAAATGGTTTGAAGGTTTTCTCAGTGTTGCTATCCTGGAGTATCTCATGAAATTAAATGTATAAACGCCGTTCCAGCATGGGTTCATGAAGGATGGTCCTTGTCAGACTAATCTCCTCTGTTTTCTATGAGGAAGTCAGTGCTAGACTGGATCGGGGTGAGGCACTGGATGTCATATATCTAGATTTTCTAAAGAATTTGATACGAGTGCCACATAAATGGTTGGTAAATAATTATGAGAATGCTTGGACTGGGGGAAAATGTGTGCAAGTGGGTAAGGCAAACTGGCTCACTGATAGAATATCATAGGAGTGGTGATTATCGGTACATACTCAGACTGGATCGCTGTTACTTGTGTGGTACCAAAAGGGTCAGTATTGGGCCCTATCCTCTTTAACATTTTTCATTAATGATCTTACACAGGGGAATACACAGTAGAATCATCGATCTTTGCAGACGATACTAAGCTGATGTAAAGTAATCAACCCACAATAGAGGTAATATGTTTATTACAAAGGGATCTGGATAAGTTGGAGGCTTGGGCAGGTAAATGGCAGATGAGGTTTAACACTTATAAATGCAAGGTGATGCACATGGGGGATGAGAAATCCTTACATGATTAGCATGTTAATTGGAAAAAGGACTGGGTAAAAGTTGACATGGAGAAGGACTTGGATCCTGGTGGACAGTAAACTTAATTGTAGCAGCCAAGTGTCAGCGAGCAGCAGACACAAGCAATTCGGATCATGGGTGCATTAAAAAGGGCATAGAGGCACATGATGAGAACCTTTTTCTACCATTTTACAAGTCACTGGTTAGTCACTAAATGGAATATTGTGTAAGTTTTGGGCACAGTGCACAGGAAAGACATTGTAGAGCTTGAACAGGTACAATGGCGGGCAAACAAAATAATAAAAGGACTGGTGGACTACGTACACAGAAAGATTAGCAAGATTAGGGGTTATTTAGGTTTAGAGAAAGAAGGCTTCGGAGGGGTACATAATAAATATGTTTAAATACATCAAAGGTCATATTAGAGATCTCTCCCCAAGATTGTATTTATACACAGGGCGTGTATCTAGAAAACCAAGGGGGCATCCTTTTACGTCTTGAGGAACGAAAGTTTCTACATAATAACATAGAAAGGGATTCTTCACTGTAAGAGCAGTGAGACTTTTGGATTTCTCTGCCAGAGGGACTGGTCATGGTGAATTCAATTACGACGTTCCAAAAAGGTTTGGATGCATTTCTGGAGCGTAATAATATAACTAGTTATAGTGTCTAGGATTCAGGAGTAGGGGTCATTGATCAGGGATTTTTTGTTTGCCAGATTGAGTCAGGAAGAATTTTTCACTAAAAGAGGACATTGGCTTTACTCACTGGGGGTTTTTGCACTTCATTCTGGATAAACACCTGTTGCACAACAGGCTGCTGACTAGTTGGACGGACTTGCTCTTTTTTTAGCCTTAAAAAATATGAAACTATGAAACTATGAATTAGCTACTCTGCCTTGTATTACATCTTTCACATTTGCCTTCATATCACTCCTTACATAGACACATTCCTCCTCCCCTCCTGTTCGCTCTGTCTTTCCTAAATAGATTAAAACCTTGAAGATTGACCTCCCAATCATGCGAGTAGTCCAGCCATGTTTCAGCAATACCTACCACATTCAATAAGCTCCTCTACAACATGCACCTCAAAGTTCCCCATATTGGTTGCAAGACTTCTAGATTTTGTGAATAGACCCATTTTAAGTTCCCTTCAGTTAGTTTTACACTTTCTGTCAATGGTTTGGGATTTTATTAACACGTTCATTAGACATCATGGATCATACATTCCCGATGAGTTGACAGCTGGGATACATGTGACTATGTTGGTACCTTATATCTTTAATGCTGGTTTTTTGCAAACACATGGGATTCCTTATCCATGGTTCTTCTCCACTCTCCACTCCACTGCTCCACCCGCCGATTAGTCTGCCCACTCTCTAACCTATCTACTCCTGTTATTTTCTAGATTGTCCTCCCTCCTCTCACTAGTTTAAATTACTCCCGCAACCCTTCTGAGAATCTTTCCACCAGCACAGCAGACCCCTTACATTCAGAGTGCAATTTATCTGTAGAAACAGATTGTACCCAGATGAAAAAATCAGCCAGTGCTCTAAGAACCCAAACCCCTCTGTCCTACACCAACGCCCTGTCCACATTAACCCAGCTACACGGCTCCTCCTGCTGATCCAACACTCCACCCTGAGCATTTAGCCCACTGACTGCTACTCAGTGAGAAGCAAACTCCTCTCCTAATTGTCAGTCACCCTCAGTTTGTATTCTGCTCCTCCAGATCTATAACACAAGCTTCTAGAGTAGCAACCTGCTCACATCTGTCACAGTCGTATTCACCCTGGACCTCCTGCTCCACTAATGCATACACATGGCAGACTGTGCGCTGAAGAGAACTGCCAGTCACCTCGTCCATTATCCCAGTACAACAGCAATGAAGTCTCATAAATAAAGGTTTTTTTAACTCCCACTCCGTTTATCCACCCAGTGAAAGCCAGCTCAGGGAGTTTAAACATGCACCATGTATGAGGGAGTGGGAGTCAGAGTTACTTGCTAACTCCACAGGCCTGCCATGTCCTGTACTACTCTTACATATATTAGTGAGGTGCATGCAGGGATTGGTGGTCTATAGCGCCTCTCTACAGTACAGTGCGGTACTACATGTCCTGTACTGCTACTTACAAGCATTAGTTGAAGTGCATGCAGTGTGGTGGTCTATAGCGCCTTCTCTACGAGTACAGTGCTGGTTAATACATGTCCTGTACTGCTATTTACTTGTATTAGTAGGTGCTTGCAGTGATTGGTGTCTATAGCGCCTCTCTACAGTACAGTGCTGGTACTACATGTCCTGTACTGCTCTTACATGTATTAGTGAAGTGCATGCAGTGATTGGCGGTCATATAGCGCCTCTCTACAGTACAGTGCGGGTACTACATGTCCTGTTTGCTCTTACCATGTATTAGTGAGGTGCATGCAGTGATTGGCGAGCCCCCCCCCCCCCCCCCCCCCCCCCCCCCCCGCTTGGTCTATAGTCCTCTCTACAGTTACAGTGCAGTATACATGTCCTGTACTGCTCTTACATGTATTTAGTGAGGTGCATGCAGGGATGGTGGTCTATAGCTCCTCTCTACAGTACAGTGGCAGATACTACATGTCCTGTACTAGCCCTCTACATGTATTAGTGAGGGGCATGCAGAGTGATTGTGGTCTATAGCGCCTCCCTACAGTACAGTGTGGTACTACATGTCCTGTACTGCTTTACCTCTGTATTAGTGAGGTGCATGCAGTTGATTGGAGGTCTATAGCGCCTCCCTACAGTACAGTGCGGTACTTTATGTCCTGTACTGCTTCTTACATGTATTATGAGGTGCATGCTGTGTTTGAGGTCTATAGCGCCTCTCCTACAGTACAGTGTTGTGAGTTGACTACATGTCTGTTCTGCCTCTTACACGTATTAGTGAGGTGCATGCAAGGGATTGGTGGTCTATCGCACCTCTTACAGTACAGTGTATATCCCCCTTTTTCCGCTGAGATGGTACTACCATCGTCCTATTATGCTCTATACATATGTATTAGTGAGGGTTGCATGTTGTGTTTGCGTCGGTCTATAGCTCCTCTCTACAGTACAGTGCAGTACTACATGTCCTGTACTGCTCTTACATGTATTGGGCACCACATCTACCCCCAGGAACACACACACAATCACCAACCTTCAGGAGAGTGAAAGGACTCGACCATACAGGTAACAAGCTCCAGCAGCCACTCAAACTCTACAGAGATATTTGGCTTCAGTAGCGAAACAAGGTAAAACCATTAAAGTTTTAGGCTTTAACCCCTTACCAGCATCGGACTGGCCCACTGGAGAAGCGGAGAATCTTCCGGTAGGCCCTGGGACCGACTCATGTAAGGAGCCTGCAGGGTTAAAAGAGAGTCGGCACGCAGTGTTTTGCATCAATCACTCGCACCGTCAGCCAATGAGCAGCCAGGCTGGTGGTCACTCGAACCGTCAGCCAATGAGCAGCCTGGCTGGTGGTCACTCGCATCGTCAGCCAATGAGCAGCCAGGCTGGTGATCACTCGCGCCGTCAGCCAATGAGCAGCCTGGCTGCTCATGGCTGACGGTGGCCAGTAGACCACCAGCCAGGCTGCTCATTGGCTGTCTGGAGGTCACTCGCGCCATCGCCAATGAGCAGCCAGGCTGGGTGGTCCACGTCGCACTGGTTCAGCCAATGAGCCAGCAAGGCTGTGGTGGTCACTCGCAACCAGTAGCCATGAGCAGCCAGGCTGGTGGTCACTAGCCCCCCCCCCCCCCCCCCCCAAAACCCCCGGTTTTTTTTTCACATAAAAGACAATGACGCAAGCCAGGCTGGTGGTCACTCGCACCGTCAGCCAATGAGCAGCAGGATGATGGTCACTCGCACAGTCAGCCATGAGCAGCCTGGGCTGGTTGTTCACTAGCACAGTCAGGCAATGAGCAGCCAGGGCTGTGGTCACTCGCACACAGCCAATGAGCAGCCAGGCTGGTGGTCACTCGCACCAGTCAGCAATGAGCAGCCTGGCTGGTGGTCATCGAAAACCCGGTCTGCCAATGGAGCAGCCAGGCTGGTTGATCACTCGACACAGTCAGCCAATGAGCAGCCAGGGCTGATGTGCACTCGCACATGCCAATGAGCAGCCAGGCTGGTGGTTCACTCGCACCGGTTCAGCAATGAGGAGCCAGGCTGGTGGTCACTCGCACCGTCAGCCAATGAGCTGCCCGGATGGTGGTCTCACTCGCACGTCAGCCTTGAGCAGCAGGCTGGTGGTCACTCGCTCGTCAGCCATTGAGCAAAGCCAGGGCTGGTGGTCACTCGCACCGTCAGCCATTGGGGGGGGAGCAGCCAGGCTGGTGTGTCACTCGCACAGTCTGCCCAATGAGCGCAGCCTGGCTGGTGGTCACTCGCACCGTCCTGCCAATAAGCAGACCAGGCTGGTGCTCACTCGCTCTGTCAGCCAATGAGCAAGCCAGGCTGATGGTCTACTCGCTCCGTCAGCCAATGAGCAGCCAGCTGATGGGTCACTCGCACAGTCAGCCAATGAGCAAGCCAGGATGATGCGTTCACTCTCGCACGTCAGCAATGAGCAGCCAGGCTGGTGTTCACTCGAACAGTCAGCCAATGAGCTAGCCCAGGCTAATGGTCACTCGCTACAGCCAATGAGCAGCCAGGCTGGTAGGCAATCGCCACCGTCAGCCCAATGAGCAGCCAGGCTGGTGGTTAACTTCGCCACGTTCAGCCAATGAGCAGCCAGGCTGATGGTCACTCGCAACGTCATGCCAATGATGCAGCCTCGGGCTGGTGGTCACTTCGCACGTCAGCCAATGAGCAGCCAGGCTGGTGGTCACTCGCGCCATCAGCCAATGAGCCTCCAGGATGCGTGGTTCACTCGCACCGTCAGCAATGAGCAGCCCAGGCTGGTGGTCCTCACCACCGTCAGCCAATGAGCAGCAAGGCTGGTGGTCACTCGCTCCGTCGGCAAATGAGCAGCCAGGCTGGGTGTGTCACTCGCTCCGTCAGCCAAAGAGCAGCCAGGGCTGGTGGTCACTCGCTGGCCGTCAGCAATGGAGCTGCCAGGCTGGTGGTCACTCGCTCCGTCAGCCATATGAGCAGCCAGGATGTATGGTCACTCGCACCGTCAGCCACATTGAGCAGCCAGGCTTGGTGGTCACTCGCACCAGTCAGCCAATGAGCAGCCCAGGCTGGTGGTCACTCGTGACCATCAGCAATGAGCAGCCAGGCTGGTGGTTCTCGCACCGTCAGGGCCAATGAGCAGCCAGGTGGTGTCACTCGCCACCCGTCACGCATGAGCAGCCAGGTGTATTACACTCACAACCGTCAGCCAATGAGCAGCCAGGCTGGGGGGCACTCAGCACCGTTTTGCCATTGCATGAGCTGCCAGGCTGGTGGTCACTGCACAGTCAGCCAAATGAGCAGCCTGGCTGGTGTGTCACTCCGCTCCGTCGGGCCAATGAGCAGCCAGGCTGGTGGTCACTCGCACCGTCAGCCAATGAGCAGCTAGGCTGGTGGTCACATCGCAACAGTCAGCCACATGGAGCAGCCAGGCTGATGGTCACCGCTCAGTCAGCCAATGTGCAGCCTGGCTGGTGGGTAACTCGTGCCATCAGCCAGGCATGAGCAAGCATGGCTGGTGGTCACTCGCAACACGTCAGCCATTGACAGCAGGCTGGTGGTCATCACACCGTCAGCCAATGAGCATGCCAGGCTGGGTGCGTCACTCGCACCGTCGGCCAGACGAGCAGCCGGCTGTTGGTCACTGCGCACGCCGATCAGCCATTGAGCAGACAAGGTGGATGGTCTCTCGCACAGGCAGCACCATGGCAGCCAGGCTGTTGGTCACTCGCCACATCAGCCAATGAGCAGCCAGCTGTGGTCACTCCGTACCGTCAGGCCTATGAGCAGCCAGGCTTGGTAGTCACTCGCACCATTCTGCCAATGATAGCAAGGCCAGGTGGTGATCCACTCGCACACGTCAGCCATTGAGCAGCCAGGCTGGTGGTCTATCGACAGTCAGCCAATGTGCAGCCAGGTGGTTGTCAACTCGCACAGTCAGCCAATGAGCAGCCAGGCTGGTGGTCACTTCGCACCGTCAGCCAATTGAGCAGCCAGGATGGTGGTCACTCGCACAGTCAGCACAATGAGCAGCCAGCTGATGGTCACTCGCACAGTCAGCAATGAGCAGCCAGGATGGTGGTTCACGCGTACCGTCAGCCTATGAGCAGCCAGGCTGGTAGTACTCGCACCGTCAGCCAATGAGCAGCGGGCTGGTGGTTTTCCCCACTCGCCACAGTCAGCCAATGAGCTGCCAGGCTGGTGGTCACTCGCACCGTCGGCCAATGAGCAGCCAAGGCTAGTGGTCACTCCCACCCGTCAGCACAACATATGAGCAGCTAGGCTGGTGGTCACTAGCACAGTCAGCCAGATGAGCAGCCAGGATGATGGTCACTCGCACAGTCCAGCCAATGAGGCAGCCAGGCTGGTGTTCACTCGTGCCATCAGCCAATGAGCAGACAGGCTGGTGGTCACTCGCACCGTCAGCAATGAGTAGCCAGGTGGTGGTTCATCCACCGTCGGCCAATGAGCAGCCAGGTGGTGGTCACTCGCACCGTCAGCAAATGAGCAGCCAGGCTGGTGGTACTCGACAGTCAGCAATGAGCGCCAGGCTGATGGTCACCGCACAGTCAGCCAATGAGCAGCCAGGGCTGGTGGTCACTCGTACCGTCGCATGACAGCCAGGCTGGTAGTCACTCGCACCATCAGCCAATGAGCAGCCAGGCTGGTGATCACTCGCACCGTCAGCCAATGAGCAGCCAGGCTGGTGGTCACTCGCACAGTCAGCCAATGAGCAGCCAGGCTGGTGGTCACTCGCACAGTCAGCCAATGAGCAGCCAGGCTGATGGTCACTCGTGCCATCAGCCAATGAGCAGCCAGGCTGGTGGTCACTCGCACCGTCAGCCAATGAGCAGCCAGGCTGGTGGTCACTCACACCGTCAGCCAATGAGCAGCCAGGCTGGTGGTCACTCGCACCGTCGGCCAATGAGCAGCCAGGCTGGTGGTCACTCGCACCGTCAGCCAATGAGGCAGCCAGGCTGGTGGATCACTCGCCACAGTCAGCCATGAGCAGCCAGGCTGATGGTCACTCGCACAGTCAGCCAATGAGCAGCCAGGCTGGTGGTCACTCGTACGTCAGCCATTGAGCAGCCAGGACTGGTAGGTCACTCGCTATCAGCCAATGAGCAGCCAGGCTGGTGCTCACTCGCACCGTCAGCCAATGAGCAGCCAGGCTGGTGGTCACTCGCACAGTCAGCCAATGAGCAGCCAGGCTGGTGGTCACTCGCACCGTCAGCCAATGAGCAGCCAGGCTGGTGGTCACTCGCACCGTCAGCCAATGGCAGCCAGGCTGGTGGTCACTCGCACAGTCAGCCAATGAGCAGCCAGGCTGATGGTCACTCGCACAGTCAGCCAATGAGCAGCCAGGCTGGTGGTCACTCGTACCGTCAGCCAATGAGCAGCCAGGCTGGTAGTCACTCGCACCATCAGCCAATGAGCAGCCAGGCTGGTGGTCCTCGCAATCGTAGCCAATGTGCTGCCTGGCTGGTGATCTCTCGCACCGTCAGCCAATGTGCAGCCGGCTGGTGGTCACTCGCACAGTCAGCCAATGAGCAGCCAGGCTGGTGGTCACTCGCACCGTCAGCCAATGAGCAGCCAGGCTGGTGGTCACTCGCACCGTCAGCCAATGAGCAGCCAGGCTGGTGGTCACTCGCACAGTCAGCCAATGAGCAGCCAGGCTGGTGGTCACTCGCACCGTCGGCCAATGAGCAGCCAGGCTGGTGGTCACTCGCACCGTCAGCCAATGAGCAGCCAGGCTGGTGGTCAGTCGCACAGTCAGCCAATGAGAAGCCAGGCTGATGGTCACTGGCACCGTCAGCCAATGAGAAGCCAGGCGGGTGGTCACTCGCAACAGTCAGCCAATGAGCAGCAGGCTGGTGGTCACTCGCACCACGTCAGCCAATGAGAAGCCAGGCTGGTGGGCACTCGCCCAGTCTGCCATTGAGCCGCGAGGCTGGTGGTCACTGGCAAAGTCAGCCAATGAGCAGCCAGGCTGGTGGTCACTCGCACAGTCAGCCAATGAGCAGCCAGGCTGGTGGTCACTCGCACAGTCAGCCAATGAGCAGCCAGGTCTGGTGGCACTCGCGCATCGCAATGAGCAGCAGGCTGGTGGTCACTCACACACGTCAGCCAATGAGCCAAAAACTAATAGCCAGGCTGGTGGTCACTCGCACAGTCAGCCAATGAGCAGCCAGGGCTGATGGTCTTCTCGCACAGTCAGCCAATGAGCAGACAGGCTGGTGGTCACTCGTACCGTCAGCAATGAGCAGCCAGGTGGTGGTCACTAGCACCGTCAGCCAATGATCAGCCCCCAGCTGGTGGTCACTCGCACCGTCAGCCAATGAGCAGCCAGGCTGGTGGTCACTCGCACCGTCAGCCAATGAGCAGCCAGGCTGGTGGTCACTCTCACCGTCAGCCAATGAGAAGCCAGGCTGGTGGTCACTCGCACCGTCAGCCACTGAGCAGCCAGGCTGGTGGTCACTCGCACCGTCGGCCAATGAGCAGCCAGGCTGGTGGTCACTCGCCACAGTCAGCCAATGACAGCCAGGCTGGTGTCACTCAGCACCGTCGGCCAAATGAGCAGCCAGGCTGTGGTAACTCGCACCGTCAGCCATGAGCAGGCCAGGCTGATGGTCATCGCCCGTCAGCCAAGGGACCCAAGAAAGGGGCTGGTGGTCATCGCACCGTCACCCAATGACCCAGCCAGGCTGGGGGCACTCGCCCGTCAGCCAAGGGGGAGCAGCCAGGCTGAACACACTGAAGCAGGCCAGTGATTAGATAACCTCATTGTGGGACTCCAGTGCTGGCCGGGCCCCCTTCTGCTCCTAACGGTACTGTGTGTGCCCCCCTTTCAGGGGACCCTCCTTCCCCCGTCTCTCCTCGGGGAATCTTTGTCCTAAATGTGATCTCCTCGATTTTCTTTTAATGAAAGCTCTGGATGGGGGGCCCGGACAGAGGGGAGTGGGTGTCTGCGGTGCCGGGGTGAGAGTTTCGGAGTCAACCTGCCTTGTGGGGGGGGACCTGCAGCCTAAAAATCTCATACAAGCTGCATGAGAGAGATGCAGTTTTTACTAAAAAGTGGGGCAACTATGTGTGTGACAGAAATATGCATATGTGTGTATATAGTGTGTGTGTATGTGTATATATATACACACACACGTGTAACCCCTTAGTGATTGCCAATATGCCTTTTTGGGGCCCATTTCCAAGAGGGATTGTTTTTCAGATAAATAGTGTAAAGTTTCCCCAGTTTGGGGGAGTCCCCCTTTGCCCGTGCCAACTCTCCATTCTGTTCTATGGGAGTTTGGAGTACGGTTTAAAACCCCATTCCCCTGTACGGGGAAAACCCCCAAGAACGGGAAATGGAGAGTCATGAAACCAAGTTAACCAGTCTCCATTCTGAGCTGAGACTTTGGGGGCCTGTTCTGAGATAGGTGGGGGGTTTCTCAGAGGTGGGACTTGCCCTTCAGACTTTGATGGCATCTCGTAGCAAATTTTCATTGAAAAATCTTTCATGGGGGAAAACCGCTTTTGTAGGATGGGCTAAAAGTTTTAAATCGTGATACGTGTTTGTATGAGTGATTAATAATTTACATGTGGGAAGTGCCCCCATGGGGCTAAAAAAAAGTGTCAAAAAGTTAAATTATAAACTAAAAAAATTTCCCTTTTTTTAAGGGATAGAAAAAAAAACCAAAACCTATTCAAACCCAAAAAAAAGGATTGTAAAAAAAGCTGTGTCAAACCCTTCCCAAACATGTAAACCCGGGTGCGCTGCGTGGGTTTTGGGTGCGGGTTTTGTGTGGCAGAAAGCACCCTTTTAGTTTTACATAGAGGATCTGCCCGCGTTTAAAATGGATCGGAACGACATGACCTTTTCCCGCGTGAGGGATTTCCAAACCCCCACCCCAAAAACCCCCCCCCCCAAACCTCCCCCCCCCCCCTACCCAAACCCCTTCCCCCCCCTGTGACACCCCCCTTTGAAAAAAAACGATTAAACCAAAAATTTGGGTAAAAAAAGGCCAACAAAAAACACCGCTTTTTTTTTAAAAAAAAAAACAACATAAATTTTAAAATGCCAAAAAAATGACAAAAACTCTCCCCAATTTTATATAAAACCCTATATAGGTTTCCCCAACACTAACCCCCAAAAAAAAAATTTAAATATATAAAATATATATATTATACGAAAAATAAATATATAAAATATACCTTCCCCTAAGAAAATGTAAAATTAACCCCCTTTAATACCAAAAAACCGATTTGGGGCAAAGGTCCCTTTGGGAACCCCCACCCGTTGGCGAACCAAATTTTTCCCCAAAGGGAAACCCCAAAACCATTTAACCCCCCGCAGTTAAATCCACTGGCTCGGGGGTCCCCCAAAAACCTACAAAATTGGCAACCCAAATTTTGTCTACAGGGGGTTTTTAGCCTGCAAAAGCAAACCCCCTTGCCGGTCCCATTCACCCCCTTTTCCCAAACCCTGAGGGAAATCTAACCCCGAATTTATCCCTCCCGGTATCTCCCCGTCCAATTCCAAAAAAAACCCCCGCCCAAAACAACATGCCCAAACCTCACCCATCCCCCACCAACCCAACCTAATTTTAAAGGGAAAGGGGGGGGGGGGCCCCCAAAATTCCAAAACCACCAACGGGGCAAAAATGTATGAGAC
>JAODAL010040810.1:0-36517 GCA_025379985.1 Phyllomedusa bahiana
GATACCAAGAAAACAAAACCGTATGCCAAGCGCACCAGCTACAGCAAAGGCTATAACCGGCAATGCGTTCAATAATCCAAATGAATGGAGTAAACTGATCCAGCAATAGCAAAAACAGACAAAATTTATTAATAGACACTAGTACAGCATAGTACAGGGGGTGAAAAAATAGCTACCCGGTAGTAGCCTATGCGTTTCGGGCGTGTAATATCGCCCTTGTTCACGGCATAATATAAAACATAAACACTCTACCTTATATAGTGCTCATAGCATTCCTATGTGTAGGAGGGGGTGTGATCTAAGCTCCGTAACCTCACTTCCCTCTTGCCGCTACATAGGTATATGTGTTTTAGGAAATACCTTACTATTAACTATTAAATGATTTAAAAACTATGGGATCCTGATCTTCTTTATCTTGATCATTGTTTGGTTTCTACCTAGATATTGATTTTACCTGATATTATCAGTATATATATAATAAATCGTTACGTGAATTTAACCCTTCTGGTATTCTTGTACCTAGCTCCAGGATCCAGAAAGCTTCTCTTAAACGGACCATTTGTGTCTAATTTCCTCCTCTTTTGGGGCATTTCACTCGTTCTATGCCCCATATTTGGAGGCTTTCCATGGATCCTGAATGGTTTTGTAGGAAATGTTTCACAGCTCCTGATTGATTAACCAAATTATTTCTAATACCTGCTAGATGTTCATAGATTCTGATTTTTAACTTTCTTTTACTGCTTCCTATATATGTTTTATTACAATCTGAACAATGAATGGCATATATTACGTGATGACTGTTACAATTGATGAAGTTTTTTATTTTGTAACTTTTATCCTTTTTCAAAGTTCCCTCAAATGTATCCATTTTTTTTAGTGTATTTACACATGTTACATCTTTTATCTGCGCAGGGAAAAAATCCCTTTAGATTCAACCATGTATCTTTTTGTTTTTTTGATTTATATTCACTTTTGGATACATCATTTCCTATTGTTGTATTTCTTTTAGGAATGCATAACGCTCCTTGATCTAAAATCTGGGCTAGGATGGGGTCTTGATGTAATATATTAACATTTTTATAGAAGATGATTTTGATCTTATTGAAGTCTCTACTGAAAGGTGTAGAAAAAACTACCTTGGCTCTTATATTATTAGATCTTTCATTTCTTTCTTTTTTTAGGAGAAATTTTTGTGTTTTACCTTCCATCTTTTTTTCTGCTTGTTGAATTAATTTTTGACTATATCCCCTTTCTTTCAATCGCTGGTTTACCACCTTAGCTTCCCCTTTATAGTCAATTGGATTTGTACATGCTCGACAAGCCCTAATATGTTCTCCATACGGTATGGATTTAACTGTATTTTTGGAATGACTACTATCTGCTCTCAGGATAGTGTTGCCACCTAAAGGTTTTTGACACAACTTTGTATTTATGGTGGCAGTTTGCATTTCTGCTGTCAATGATATATCCAAAAATGACATAGTAGTGGTCTGTACTTCAAAAGTAAAACTCAAATTAAAAGGATTGTCATTTACATATTTGATGAACTCTGGTATGGACGCTACTTCCCGACCCCAGATGATTAACAGGTCATCTATGTAGCGCCCATACCAGAGAACACTCTGAGAGAAGGGGTTGTCTGGACTGTAGATGTACTGGTGCTCCCACCAGGACATGTACAGGTTTGCTATAGAGGGAGAAGATGTTGCTCCCATAGGGGCTCCTGTCAGTTGCAAATAAAAATCATTGTCAAAAGAGAAATAATTTGTACCAAGCAAAAAATCTATGCTATCAAGGATGAATAATTGCAATTCTTCCTTATAATCGCTATATTTTGTCAGGTGAAATTGTATAGCTGGACGAACCAAATGGTGAGGGATATTAGAATAAAGACTAACTACGTCCATACTGACCCATGTGCTGTTCTGTGTCCATTTTTGTTTGGTTATATTTTTAATGACAGCAGTGCTGACTTTTAGGTATCCTGGCATGGTATTTACCACAGGTTGTAAATATTGGTCTATCCATGTACTTAATTTTTCATTAATACTTTGGTTACCTGAAATTATTGGACGTAAGTTGGGTGGAAAATGATTTTTATGGACTTTGGGTATTCCGTAGAATACGGGGACCCGTGGGTTCTCTACTTCCAGATATTTTCTCTGTTTGGATGTGATTACTCCTAATTGAATACCTTCTTCCATAAGTTTGGAAAATTTTATTTGTAAATCTCTTGTAGGATCATTATGTAATTTACGATATGTTTTGTTATCTGTTAGTATTTCATTTATTTGTTTGTCTAAGTTACTCCTCTCTACCAGACGCCTTGCAGAGCGCTTGTTTAAGGTAATGCCTATTTGTTTTGTGACACACTACTATTGTTACGGTAGTAACTTTTTGCACAACAGAAGCCTAAAAACTAAAATAGTATGGCGATGTTTTTTACGTAATAAAGGAAGATTTATGGTGAAATCATACCACTGAGTCTTGGCATATAATTGCACGCATACATATTTATTCTAATATCCCTCACCATTTGGTTCGTCCAGCTATACAATTTCACCCCGACAAAATATAGCGATTATAAGGAAGAATTGCAATTATTCATCCTTGATAGCATAGATTTTCTGCTTGGTACAAATTATTTCTCTTTTGACAATGATTTTTATTTGCAACTGACAGGAGCCCCTATGGGAGCAACATCTTCTCCCTCTATAGCAAACCTGTACATGTCCTGGTGGGAGCACCAGTACATCTACAGTACAGACAACCGCTTCTCTCAGAGTGTCCTCTGGTATGGGCGCTACATAGATGACCTGTTAATCATCTGGGGTCGGGAAGTAGCGTCCATACCAGAGTTCATCCAATATGTAAATGATAATCTTTTTAATTTGAGTTTTACTTTTGAAGTACAGACCACTACTATTTCATTTTTGGATATATCAAAAAACCTTTAGGTGGCAACACTATCCTGAGAGCAGATAGTAGTCATTCCAAAAATACAGTTACATCCAGACCGTATGGAGAACATATTAGGGCTTGTCGAGCATGTACAAATCCAATTGACTATAAAGGGGAAGCTAAGGTGGTAAACCAGCGATTGAAAGAAAGGGGATATAGTCAAAAATTAATTCAACAAGCAGAAAAAAAGATGGAAGGTAAAACACAAGAATTTCTCCTAAAAAAAGAAAGAAATGAAAGATCTAATAATATAAGAGCCAAGGTAGTTTTTTCTACACCTTTCAGTAGAGACTTCAATAAGATCAAAAACATCTTCTATAAAAATGTTAATATATTACGTCAAGACCCCATCCTAGCCCAGATTTTAGATCAAGGAGCGTTATGCATTCCTAAAAGAAATACAACAATAGGAAATGATGTATCCAAAAGTGAATATAAATCAAATAAACAAAAAGATACATGGTTGAATCTAAAGGGATTTTTTCCCTGCGCAGATAAAAGATGTAACATGTGTAAATACACTAAAAAAATGGATACAATTGTAACAGTCATCACGTAATATATGCCATTCATTGTTCAGATTACAATAAAACATATATAGGAAGCAGTAAAAGAAAGTTAAAAATTAGAATCTATGAACATCTAGCAGGTATTAGAAATAATTTGGTTAATCAATCAGGAGCTGTGAAACATTTCCTACAAAACCATTCAGGATCCATGGAAAGCCTCCAAATATGGGGCATAGAACGAGTGAAATGCCCCAAAAGAGGAGGAAATTGGACACAAATGGTCCGTTTAAGAGAAGCTTTCTGGATCCTAGAGCTAGGTACAAGAATACCAGAAGGGTTAAATTCACGTAACGATTTATTATATATATACTGATAAAATCAGGTAAAATCAATATCTAGGTAGAAACCAAACAATGATCAAGATAAAGAAGATCAGGATCCCATAGTTTTTAATCATTTTAATAGTTATAGTAAGGTATTTCCTAAAACACATATACCTATGTAGCGGCAAGAGGGAAGTGACGTTACGGAGCTTAGATCACACCCCCTCCTACACACAGGAACGCTATGAGCGCTATATAAGGTAGAGTGTTTATGTTTTATATTATGCCGTGAACAAGGGCGATATTACACGCCCGAAACGCGTAGGCTACTACCGGGTAGCTATTTTTTCACCCCCTGTACTATGCTGTACTAGTGTCTATTAATAAATTTTGTCCGTTTTTGCTATTGCTGGATCAGTTTACTCCATTCATTTGGATTATTGAACGTGTACAGCTGTCCGGCGGTCGGGAGAGAGATCCGTGCAGCTGCAAGGACTTGAAGCATAAAGGAATAAGATCAACGAATTTTGCCATTCTACTAAGGGTGAGCCTCTCTTCTCAGTTTATAACATTTCTATGTTGTTACTTTGGCGTTGTTTATAACCGGCAATGCTGCTAAGCAGAAGTGGTCTTCTTAACGCCTCACGCCGAACCCAGTTTTGGAACGAATGTGTTTTTCAAATCTGACATGTATCACGTAATGTAGGAATAACTCATTAATACTTTAGCCTATCCATGTGATTTAGATGTTTTCTTTTGACACATTGTGCTTTAGGTTAGTAATAACCTAATTTTTGTCCATACAATCCTTGTTTATTTGTGAAAAATAACAAAATATTTTGAAAATATGGAAAAATTTGCCATTTTCAAAGTACAAAAATGTCTCCATCTATGACAGTTATACCATACAAAATTGTTTATAACTACCATGTACCATATGTCTACTGTAGGTTGGCATAATTTTCAAATCTTTTTATTTTTTTTCACAACAGTAGGAGGCTTAGAAATTTTGTAATCATTTTTCACATTTTCAAGAAAATATGCAACACAGTTTTTTAGGCACCAGTCCTGTCCTAACATTGCTTTTAGTGCCCTGTGTGTTTGACACCCCCATAAATGACTCCATATAAGAAACTGTACCCATTAAACTATTAAAAACAGAATTTTTGAAGTTTGGTAACCCTTTGGGGGTTTCACAGACATTAAAGCTCTGTGGAGGCAAAAATACTTTTTCTGAAGATTTTCAATTTTTATCCATTATTCACTGGTAAGCAGTAAGCAGATGTTATCAGGGAAATGCAACTCAACATTTCTCCTGATTCTGCGTTTTTAGAGATATCACATCTGTGGCCCTAACACATTATTTGACTCACCTACAAGTCTCAGAATAGAAGGAGCACCTACTGGACTCTGGGCTCTCATTTTCATCACGATTTTCTTTAGGTTCCATTACAGGTTTGCGGACACCCTAAAATGCTAAAACTTAATAAACACCCCAGAGCCTGCAATTGCGGGACAGTGGGCTCCGATGGTAAGAGAGGGAGCCCCCTCTTTCTTTTTCCCTTACCAGCTACAGCAGCTAAGGAGTTAATTGGTAGCGGATGGAGTAAACTCCGCTCATTGCAGACAGCACAAGGAGTCAATATAATAATAATATACAGCTGACTTCATGCACTAATCGTGCAGGCACACAAACACTCTCCAGGACAGCCCCGCACGTCCTAGCGCGGTAAATCACTTGCAATCAGGACGTCCGGCCATCTGCGTGGAGGGGTTAAGTGATGTCAGAGTCCCGGACCAGGCCGTGACTGGACACCATCAGACACAAAAAACACACAGAATGCATACAAATAGGGCAGACAGGTGAGTGATACACGCAGCTGTCACTCACCACTCAAACAGAACGATCTGCAAACCTGCCCTATGGCTCACAGAGAAGCAGACGGGTGTGGCACGACTGTTAATCAAACCCACTCAGAACAGAATCAGACTCTGTTCAGACAATGCAGAGAACATGCAGAATACAAGTATAAATCATGGCCAAAAGCGCAGTCTCTTACAGACCAACAATTGCGCTGCGACCTGAACCGGCACGGTTATGACAAACATCTTTTGAAATCAAACCTAATTTATATAGTGGCACAAGAGCCAGCTAAATCTGCTTTACAGGCAAGTAATAGAATCAGAGTATTTAATTAGTATAAGTAGATCAAATATTACCTTAGAGAAAACAGATTCTTGTGAGTGCTCTCCTAGTGCCAGGATTATTGCCATTCTGCTCTTTCTGTTCTTGAAATAAAAACAATGTATAAAACACACGTTTTTGTTTATGACAATTAGAGAGCGGATACAATGAATTTTGTGTAAATTACTTGATCACTTTTCATATTGTAATATTTATAAGGTTTGGATTGGTAACTACACAAAAGATAGAATTACAAATTAAAGATATACAAGTACATAATTACAAAAGCAAGAGGCATAACTTCAAACTCTTGGGCCCTAGTGCAAAAAGTGAAATGGGGCCCCTCAGTTACCATGCACCATTTACAATATTGATGTCTTCTTATGTCGTAGAAGGGCTTTCGGGCCCCCTCAGGCTGCAAGGCGTGGTAGTGCCTGCTACCGCTGCACCCCCTGTAGCTATGCCCCTGACAAAAACACTATCTATAAGTACACAAATACTGAAGTTTGATGACATTTGGTTGGAGGATTTGTGTTTTGCCTTTCTCCAGAATAAACAGCTAGGTATGAGAAAAACTGAATTTTAGTCTGATAACTGTTTTTTCACTCAAAGGGCCACGTGGATAAGAACGGTCTAGGTCTAAAATTCACTTTGTTGCTCCTAGCAACCAATCAGAGTGCCCCTTTCATTCTTTTTATTATTATTATTATTATTATTTATTTTAAAGCGCCATTGATTCCAGGGCGCTGTACATTTGAGGGGGTTACATACAATACATACGTCAAACGAGTACAATGATAAGTGATCAATGACAATTGGCACGACAGAGGGAGAGAGGACCCTACCCGTGAGGGCTTACAATCTACAAGGAGGGGGGAAAGAGACAGGAGGTGAGGGGCAGACATGTCTGTGGAGGAAGTAGTGACAAGTTTAGTGAAGGTTATAGGCAAGCCTGAAGAAATGGGTTTTCAGGTTGCTTTTGAAGCTGGTGAAAGTGGAGGAGAGTCTGATGTGTTGGGGCAGCGAGTCCCAGAGTGTGGGTGAAGCACGGGAGAAGTCTTGGAGACGGTTGTGTGAGGAGCTGATAAGGGGAGAGCAGAGGAGAAGGTGCTGTGAGGAGCGGAGAGTGCGTGAGGGGAGATATTTGGAAATTAGGGCAGAGATGTATGGAGGGGAGAGGTCGTGGAGAGCTTTGTAGGTCATAGTTAGTAGCTTGAAATTAATTCGCTGGGCTATGGGAAGCCAGTGAAGGGATTGGCAGTGGGGAGAGGCAGTGGAGTAGCGAGGAGAGAGGTGGATAAGACGGGCTGCAGAGTTAAGGATGGATTGGAGGGTAGCGAGGGTGCTAGCTGGGAGGCCACTGAGAAGGATGTTGCAGTAGTCTAGGCGGGAAAATGGACAAGGGCACGGACCAGCATTTTTGTAGCGTCATAGTTGAGGAATGAGCGGATGCGAGAGATGTTTTTCAGGTGGAGGCGGCAGGTTGAGGTGAGGGTTTGGATGTGTGGTTTGAAAGATAGAGCAGAGTCTAGGATTACCCCAAGGCAGCAGACTTGCGGGACCGGTGAGTGCGTAGAGCCATTGACTGTGAAAGAGAGATCAGGGGCAGGGGTAGAGTTATATTCTTCCAAAGCAAGATATGAAAGGAAAGGGGCGCTCTGATTGGTTGCTATGGTCAACAAAGTGAATTGTAGACCTAGACAGTTTTCATACATGTGGCCCTAAGTATTTATCGCTACTGGCAGAATAAATTATACTTTCAACAGTATATAGGAAGGCCATATAAACGCAATGCATTTCTGCTATGGATTAGCCCCATTCAACTGCTTAACACACACAGTTTTCACAATATGTCCCATTTTCGTCCATGCAACAGATGTACAAATCTGCATTGAATAAATCAACACTGGAATCCAATTTAATATTATGGGAAGGGCAAAATTCACATAGATTTTATTGCAGAATCCGCATAAAATTCCACTGTGTGAACAAGGTATAAGTCTAGTTGCTGTTTAGTGGCTGATGGAATTTTGAGATCCAGTGCTAGACTTCACATTCACCTGGGACCACATTCTCCATGGGAACCATAAAGACTTCATGACAAGGAGATAACATTCAAAATGCCATTTTCAAGAGTCACTTAGTAACAGCAGATACCAGGACGAAGAAACCAACTTCAGCTTCGTGATACCAGGCATGTTTAGAAATAAAACATATGTAAGGTATATAAATATGTTCTTATTTTGTAATAGTGGCAGTCTCATACCCTTTAGCCAAGTTGCACACAATGCACTGGATGTTTATTTATTTTTGCAGTGTTTATAGCTATGATGACTTCATGTTAACATGACCAAAGAATTTATTATTTAAAAGAGAGCTCCCTTATTAGGGTTTTGCAATAAATTCTACCCTAATAATGCATGCTTACATCACAGCAGGCTCTATTCTGATCAGGACCGTGGAACAAAGAGCAATTTGGAACAGAGCAGACCTGCACAACAATGCAGGGGGTGGGGGCTGGACCGTGCAACACCACCCATTTTGAGGACATGGTTTAAATAGGCCATATGTTGTGCAGGCCTGGAATACAGGCTCCCATGGTGGACTTGGCATTAACCATTCATAATATGGCTAGGGAAGAGGAAATAGTGTAGGAGTCTGCATTGTCCCTCAGTAATTGCCTGATTACTGAGAGTGATTTGATGTAAAAAGGCTCTGTAGGCCTGAGGACTTGCTATATCAGTTAGTGAGACTAACCATTTGTGTCTGTCCGAAGAGAGGACTTATTTTGCTGCTGTTTTGTTCTATGCTGAAGTCAAGCTGTGTTTTAGAAGACTGTGGACTTCAAAATAAAAGTTACTTTATTTGGACTAAGCACCTGTGCGAGTGCCTGACTTTGCATTGACCCCTTACAATACCCAAAGTGCCATTTACATGGATCAGTTGATCTAGAGAATTCCATAAAAAACATTACCAAGACTATAACACTGACATATCAGCTTGTGTTCTTCCAGCAGTGGTTTCAGGGTGTTTATTCTCTGATATTTCTCACTTGACACACTAACATTTGTCCATGCGATGAAGCAGAAAATGTGACTCATAAAAGAAGGCATCTGCCAAATCAGTGTATCAGGGGTGTCCTAATCTCTCCCTATATTTACTATTTTGCTATAGGCAAACTTAAACTCTATCAGTTCTCTATCTGTTAAACACTAAAACGTAACTTTTATTATATCTAACTCTTAACCTCTATACACATATTTAAAAACCTGATCTCTAACCTCATCATTTAACCTTTTTGCTTCTGAGAGAGGGAAAACTCCCTTTCTATTTCTAAGTCTGGTGGAACCCACCTACTAACAGGGGAGCCTTATATCTATAGCAAAGTACTAGCTTCAGTAAGGGATCCCAAGCCAACTACTTGGGAAAGTCATCCCTTATCTCATAGACACAGAACAAATAAGGCCCCCTTGTGACACCGTCTGCAGCAGGTGACACTTGTAGACAGAGGTGAGAGATCACAATCTAAAACGTCGTATCTGACCTCCCCGACATGTTTCGCCAGCTAACCTGGCTTTATCAAGGC
This sequence comes from Phyllomedusa bahiana, assembly GCA_025379985.1. NCBI lineage: Eukaryota > Metazoa > Chordata > Amphibia > Anura > Hylidae > Phyllomedusa > Phyllomedusa bahiana. The sequence goes on from JAODAL010040810.1 coordinate 9,565, forward strand.
TTAGAGGTCCGATCACCTCTAAGCCTTGATAAAGCCAGGTTACTTACGCACCGCAAGTAACAACAGTCTATGGCTATCGCCTAACCCCCCCACCCCCCACCGCGGGAGTATGCGCCGTTCAGCGCAACTTCCAAACACCCGGCGTAATTGCGGGGCATACTGTACGCCCCGCAATTACGCCGTGTGAACATAGCCTTACGCTGACAATTTCTGAAACCAATACCTGCAACGTTAGGAATAATGCAGTGTGAACCTAGCCTAGCTATGACAGGAGGCAGTGATGACATACCATGGCAGCTATTGCCCGTAGGACTCTATAGTAAAACATACCATAGTCCACTATGCAGTAAACAGTATGCTGATGTGACTCCTTCAGGGTCAATAGCACCCTATAGATATGAATTCTGTGTATGTGTGAACTTTGCTGTATTGGCAGCGAATGTCTGATGTGTGACTGAATAATGACAGGGAAGGTTTTATCAAAATCACTGGAAGAAGATGTAGTCATCCAGAGAAACTACTCTGCCTAAGAAGAAGGAGAGAACTGAATCAGCTGCCAAGGGCAACTCCACCGTGTGTGGTACTGGCCATACATCTTGTTCTAGATGCGGTGAACAGAAAGCATTGTATACAGAACACCATGAGCAGCATTCTGCCCTCTGTTCAGTATTCAGCGTAACCGCCCACTTAAATGAGCTTTTCTACATTGAACTACAAATTGAACACAAAATGGCGCTCTAACCAGAAGACTACAATTCCCGCCGTGCACTGCAAGCAGCCGTAGCCGGAAGTCCCTGTATAGCGTAAGCTGCTGGTTTCCGGGCAGTCTCCACGTGTATTACAGCTCTGAGGCCAGGTAGGTTGTGGTGTGGATCAGTGACTTCTCGCGTTTTCTGTGTCACAGGACTGTCCCGGGTTGCGCCTCACAGCAAAGCCGTAGGTAATTACTTGCTAAATGGCTATTTATGAGGATGTGCACATGTGGCTTTGATAACCCCCTCTTTTTCCGTTGGTGGGTGTTTATGCCACGTGTGCCAGAGCGAATCTCCCCAGACAGCCTGAGCTGGTCGCCTCGTGGCTGCCTAGGTTCGCAGTGGGAGAGACATGTGGAATAGTGGGTGATGTTTCTGTCGTACAAGTGATCTCATGCATGTCACTATGTCTTCTGTTACAGGATGTCTTGCCTCTGAGGCCTCACCAGAAGCCTAGGTAATATATATAAATATATATATTAAGGTTGTACCATCACACAATGCTTCAGTTACACCCTTTTGCTCAATGATTTTGGTGTCTGCCATGTGTGCTAGAGCGAGTCTCCCCAGACAGCCTGAGCGGGGTGTGTAGTGGCTGCTTAGGTTCGCAGTGGGAGAGACATGTGGAATAGTGGGTGATGTTTCTGTTGTACAAGTAATCTCATGCATGTCACTATGTCTTGTGTTACAGGATGTCTCGCCTCTGAGGCCTCACCAGAAGCCTAGGTAATATATATATATATATTAATGTTATACCGGCACACTTTGCTTCTGTTATACCCTTTTGCTCAATGATTTGGGTGTCTGCCATGTGTGCTAGAGCGAATCTCCCCAGACAGCCTGAGTGAGGTGTGTAGTGGATGCTGAGGTTCTCAGTGGGTGAGACATGTGGAATAGTGGGTGATGTTTATGTTGTTCTAGTTATCTCTTGCATGTCACTGTTTTCTGTTACAGGATGTCTTGCCTCAGAGGTCGACCCAGAAGCCTAGGTAATAAAAATATATATATATATGTGTTATACCAGCACACTTTGCTTCTGTTATACCCTTTTGCTCAATGATTTGGGTGTCTGCCATGTGTGCTAGAGCGAGTCTCCCCAGACAGCCTGAGCGGGGTGTGTAGTGGCTGCTTAGGTTCGCAGTGGGAGAAACATTTGTTAGTGAGGGATATGCTGTCCTTACCTTGTCTTATATCTATACTGTTTATTACAGGCTTGTATAGACTTAAATGGGCTCTATTACGGGGTAAATCCCTCTGTCCTCTTGATTTTACTTGTATGGGAGCTCCCGAATATAACTGAGAACAATCACTCTGTTCTATTACGGAGCTTCCATAGAAGTGAATCGGGAGGGTGTCTGCAAGCGCTGCCCTCCTCATTCTCATGCACGGTCGGCTAGCTGCCAGCAACCTGTGCAGGGGATTTTACTTTGTGGTAAAACCCTTTTAAAGGGCTGTTCCCACCAAAGAGTTTGGCATATCACTGGGATGTGTGATAGTTGGGACTTGCAGCTGTTTTGGGAACAGGCCCCCAAAAGTTGCAACTTAGAAGGGAGCGCTGGGCGCCCATGACTCTCCAATCTGTTCAATGGATGGTCCGAGTACAAGTGAGCATCATGTTCAGCTGTACTCAGAACATCCATAGAACTGAGTGGAGAGCTGCACACATGAAAAAACTGAGATTCTCGGTTCACATATTTTGATCAAAAAATGCTTAAGCTGCCCAGGACTTTCAACGTGATCTCAGGTCAGCTCTCCATTCTGAGTTGTAACTTTCAGGGGCCCTCTACTGAGATAGGTGTGAACCTGCATCTATCAGACTTAGATGATATATGGCAATTTGCCATTAAAGTCAATGGTGGGAACATCCCTTTGAAAAGATTGTGTGGGTTATTCTAGTAAATATATTGTGGTTACTAGTGTCCTGATGAAATTTATTTAAAAAAAACAACTTCTCGTCTATTTTAACGCTGCTGCCGTCCACAGGTTCCCCTGATGACATCTGGCGGCTGCGGGCTCAAGACTTCTGTGACAGCAATGTGGTGTTGCCCAGCGTCAGTTTGGACGTAAATAGTTGTTAGGCAGTGGCATGTGACTGCAGCAGCTAGAGGTCAACAGAAGACCTGCTGGAGACTTTAAAGGGGTTGTCCTGGTGTATGTTTTAAAATAAATTATGGTGGAGCTATAGCGCACATTATGTCCCCAAAATCATAAAAAAAAATATATATATTTTGGCTGCATGCTGCTTTTTGCACTCCCTAATGTCCTTTGTAATATATGTGATCATGGAACATCCTTTACAGAGGTTTTCCTGTTTTGGGAATTTGACAAATTCACAGGATGGAAGTAAAAGGGGAGACTTGCACACCTATCTATTCATTACCAACCTGGATGTGGCTGTTGCTGCCTCACCAGGTTGGTCAGGTTATTGCAACACAAGGGATACAGGCCCACACTGATGACTTTCATGAGTTATCTTTTGTATTGTACCTTGACACGACAATTTATTGTTTTACAGGTTTTTGACTGCATTATGGATAGCGTACACTGGTAAGGTGTAATAAACTCTTCAGCAAATCTGAAGTGTTAATTTTGCAAGCTGTGCTGCCTCCATCCTCTTGGTTTCGACTGACATTTTTCCTTGTTTTCGATCCATTAAGCACCATACCTGAAAAGGCTTTAATGCCAGCTACATTTTTTATTTTTTGCCATACCTGCATTTCAACAATCATAACTTTATTTTTTGTATAACACAGTTGTATGAGGACTTGTTTTATGCAGGAGAAGTTGTATTTATGGAGGGATAGTTTTGATGTGAACTACTGCATAATTTAAAAAAAGATTTGCAGAGTGAACAAAGTTTGTCTGCATTTCCTTTTTTAATATTGTGTACCATTCACGTTTGTCACTCAGTAGCCTTAGATGATTTTTACAGTCGTATTAGTTGTGTGGATACCTAATGTGGTGTTGTTTTGTGTAATGTATGAATAATTTATTACATTTTTATTTCCATGCTCTTTTTATCGCGTTAAGGAATAACTTCGTACTTTCATTTTTACATTTAATAAAATATTGGCATACTCGTATATGGTATACATTACTGTCAGTATGACAGAGGCCGCTGTCAGAGCAACGGTCTTCCCTGATGGCAGGCTTCCCATGCAGTTAGCTACTGTAGGTCCCCATGGCTGATTGCATAGACCTTCCCCAGGCTGCATTGGGCACTGGGAATCCTGGTGACCCAATGGAGCAGGGGGATCCCCCTTTGATTATGCTGCTGTCACAGACCATGGCAAATGGAGGCTTCCTCCAGTCCCTGCTGTTTTACAGTGGAGGAGTAATGGAGGTGTTAACTGATTTTTCTCAAGAAAAAGACCTTCACCTTGTGAATATACTTTAGACCGGCCTAATGTCATCATGCCTTCTTTCAGTGCATTGCTAACACCGAATCAGACCGCAGTGTCTACGGGGAAATGTTGAAAAAAATACTTAAAGGAGTTGTCTCATTACGAGCTTTCAGCTGTCAGTGTCCCTGGTAAGTTGAACTGAGGGGCGTGCTTCTTGGTCTGGTCTGTTTGCTCCTCTCCCCTCCCATCAGCACACAGGCAGCTACGTAATTCTATACAGGGGGGGGGGGGGGGGTTTGCTCTAGAGTTCACCCTGTGTGTGTCTGCCTAGGTCTGTTGCGGAGAGGGCGATCTATGAGTGTGAAGTGGTGGTGCTTAACAGGAGAGGGGATGCATGTGTTCCTTATTCCCCTGCTTAGCTTACAAGTCTCCACATCTCCAGCAACAACAAGGGCAGTGTTTTCTATATCAGGATGTGGTCCCTAATACAGGAGAACATAAAGTATTTCACATGCCCTGATCTGTATAGTATTAAATATAGTCACAGTTCCAAAGACATTATCATGATTATAGTAACAGACAGGGTCACTGGTGTCAATCTACTGTGTAGAGAGCAGGAGGGAAGGGAGGCACACACAGGGTTAATCCAGGACACAGACGCCAGAGTCCTCCTCCACCTCCTTCCACTACAGGGAAACATTCTGTGCAGGAGGGGCTCTCTGCTCCGACCTGTCTTCAAAGGTGATGAGTCATTCAGACCTGACAGCCAGTAAGATAAGGTCAACAGGTCGGCTGCTATAGAGATTTGAGAAGCTGTGTAGTATAACTAAACAGGGCTAGCTCAAAATCAGTAGGACATTTGTAATGAACATATATTGCAAAGCTGCTTGTTTTTTAAAGATCTTTAAATTAAAACCCAATCATTGTAGCGAGACAACCCCTTTAAGTTGTTTCTCATAAAAATGGCAATAAAGTTTTAAAAACAATTGTTTGTGTATTTTGATTCTCTATGCTCATCAGATATTTGATATGTAAAGTAGCCTGTTGTAAAGCAACTTTTTTTTTATTAAACAAGAAACGGGCATGTGGCTGTGCTTGGCAGTAGTAGTCCTATGCCAATTCACAGGGTACATAAAAGGTAAGGAAATTCCAATATAAAACTACAGATTTGCAGAAAGTTATCCGATTGCAGACACAAATGGGGGTACATTGCATTCTTGGGTGTGTATAATGACAGGTGGCAGATCATATCTTGGCAAATCGGTGTAGCTATTACCGTTGGTAAAACTTGAAGCTATTTTTTTGCTGCAAATTGGTGCCAAATTTATTAAAAAAAAAAAAAACTGCTTTTCTCGCCTTCCATCACTGGCTCTCCCCAATTTTTTTTTTTTTTTTTCTTGTATTCTTTGACACAGGATATCACTGGCTGCATGTGCCATCACCAGCTCTGCATGGTGATGTAATCAGAGGCATGTGAATGGGCCAATTGTTGTAGGTTTTTTTTTTTATTTTATTTGGCAGCAGTAACATATTCAATTTTTTATTTTAAACTCACAAACCCCTTTAGTAATAACATTGACAATGTTAACTGGCAAATCAAACCAATAAAAAAAAATGGCTGCATTGTGGCCTTATTGTACATTTCCTCTCAAACTCTTAAATTGACTCCTCCTAAGTGAAAATGCTGGGCACAGCAACCTACCAATCAGCATTTAACCCCTTTTCCAACATTGGATGTACCTTTTGATTTCCTGCAAATGTCTGTACCGGTGTGTCCTGGACGAAGTGTAGGCTCTCAAGCAACATATGCTTCTGTGCTGTCTGTGATATCACTATGCCCGGCTGTGCCCTGTTGGCATACTGATGGACAGTTGGCATGGAGAGCAGTACACAGCAGTAACTGCTCTCCATTGTAACAGTATGGGGTGGTCAAAAAAGTTAAAGTAAAAGCACAAACACAGCCTTTTTAAAACGACAATTGTCTCAAAGATAAAGTACGCTTACCGTATATACTCGAGTATAAGCCGACCCGAGTATAAGCCGAGGCACCTACTTTTGCCCCAAAAAAGGGAAAATTATTGACTCGAGTATAAGCCTAGGGTGGAAAATGCAAACCAGCTATGGTGAATTGTAAAAATAAAAATGGATACAATAAAATTACATAGGCAGTTTAATGTCCCCATAGGCAAATTATAGGCAGATATATGGCCTATAGGCAGGTATATGTCCCAAAAAGGCACATATATGGCCCATAGGCATGTAAAAGGCAGTTATATGTTTCCCCCCTAAGCAGATTATAGGCAGGTATATGGCCCATAGCAGGTATTGGCCCATAGGCAGGTATAGGGCCCGGTGTAGGCAGTTTAAAAAAATAAACAAACCATGGATCCCCGCTGCTGTCTCCCCGGTCGGTTCTCGGCACGGCGGGTGATGTCATCAGACAGCGCACGCAGCATGAGGACACGCTGCCTGTGCCGGAAACTCCGGACAGCTGCGAGTCTGCGGCCGCCCGGAGACCACTGCGGGGCAGGGAGCGCTCGCTCTCTGCCCCACAGTGGTATCCCTTCACCTATACGCGCTCCAGAGGATTCGCATATAGGTGGGATCGCGAACAGTGCCCGGACCGCTGCAGCGTCCGGACACTGTGCGCTCACTCGGCCTTCAGTTATATGCGCTCCCTGAGGAGCCGCTTTTAGTGAAGCGTCCCCGTCGGGCACGGGCGCCGAAGTGACTCGGATAAGCCGAGGGGAGATTTTTCAGCACATTTTTTGTGCTGAAAAACTCGGCTTTATCAGAGTATTACGGTATTTGGTATCGCTGCGTGCAAATAAAATGGAATTAAAAGCAATCAACTCCGATAAATGCCAAAGTGGTACCAATACAATAAAGTCAGTTCATCCTACAAAAAAAAAGCCCTTACTCTGCTCTATATACAGAAAAATAAGTTATGGGTATCAGAAGGTAGCTATGCATAAATACTTTTACACAAAAAAACCCACTTATTTAATGTTGAAGTGCTTTTAAAAAGAAAAAGAACTATATAAATTGTGTATCGCCATAATTGTATCAACCACAGACTAAAACATGTCATGTATACTGCATGGTGAGCACTGTTAGGGTATGTTCACACGGTTTATTTTGGGACGCATTTCGCCACATATTGAGAGCGTACTGTGCTCTAATACTAGCGAAATTCGTCCTATTTATTACAGTAATCCACAGTTCTTATAGAGAACTATGGATTATGCCTCCTCCCCCCGCTCGTACAATACTAGCGGGGAGATAATTGACATATCGTTTATTAATGACAGTCTGTACCGCGGGAGTACGTGCCCGAACACCAAGCTGTGTGAACATACCATAAAAAAAAACCAAGATCCTAGGATTGCAGTATTTTCTTCAACTTGTCTTCCAAAAAAAACGGAATTAAATGCGATCAAAAAGCCTCGTCTACCGAAAAATGATACCAATAGAAACAAATCATCCGGCAGAAAACAAGCCATGTGTACATGTCATGTCATGTGTACGGCACGGTGACCGCTGTAAAAAAACGCTACCAGGATTGCTGTATTTTGTTCAAAAGGCCTTACAAAAATCTTGATAAAAAGTGTCATATAAACCTCATGATGCTACCGATAAAAAGTCAACGTCCTGCAAAAAAACAAGCCCGTAATCAGCTCCATATACAGAAAAATAGAAAGTTATGGCTATGAGACTATGATGGCATAAAGTAATTTTTTACAAACTCATTTCTATTGTGTAAAAGTAATAAAGCACAAAAACTATATAAAATGTATATCATTATAATTGTAGCACATTGTGAATTTGTCATTTAAAAAATTGTAAAAATCAAATGGCAGAAAACCATTGACAGAACTGCATTCCCCTCCCAATTTCATGGCCCAATGCTAAAAAAAACAACAAACTATGGAACACCTGTGCTCCCAAAATGCACAATACATCCCTAGATGAGATCTCTGAGGGGTGTTGAATCCAAGATCGGGTAACTTCTGGAATGTTTCACCTGTTCTGGTACTTTGGTTGCTTTGCAAATGCAACATGGCACCCAACATCTGCCTTCCAAAAGCCAAATAGCGCTCCCTCCCTTGTACATGTATTAATAATTCTGTGCCTGTATTTATTCCTATGCAGTAGGCCCCTATCTAAAAAGAAAAGACATATTCCTGTCTACAGTAATGGTTTTCATTGAGTAACTATATGGCCAGAACAGTCATGTGACCACTACACATCATGCGACTTCTGTTATTCAGGTAACAGTAGATTACTGAAGAGCTGTACTTCCATAGTATCCCTTTCTACAGCAGCATCTTATATCTGTTAGTTCCTGTGGAGAAGATAACACACATTGTTCTCTTGCCTCAGCTTTCTTTTTTTTTTTAATTCACAGTTAATTAACTGCATCACATGTCCTATTGAGACAGCAGTTATACAAGTAAATCCGTGAAAAGTTGCTGAATGACCCATATTAACCCCTTTATGCAAATGGACGTACCAGTACGGCCCGAGTGCGAGTGATTTAACGCAGCAGGACGTACTGGTATGTCCTGGAGGTCGTGCAGGCTCAAGAACGGAGCCTGCACAATTGGCGCATGGAGTCAGCTGTATATTACAACTGACATTCTGCGATGTCGGCAACCAGCAGAGTTTGCTTCGCTCGTCACCGATTAACTCCTTGCCTGCTGCGGCCATTTACGGCAGCTAAGGGAACAACAAAAGGAGGGAGCTCCCTCTGTCACTATCTGAGCACCTGTTCTGATGGCTTCCATGACAGCCCGGAAGCCTTTGTTTGACGTCCAGGGCTGTCTGTGACATCACCACCATGGTGATGACCTTTCATAAGTACAGGACATAAGCATGTACGGTTTTGTGTGATAAGAGTGAGCTATGGAACGCTGAACTCAAATGAAAATAGTGTAAAATGTAAAAAAAAATGTATAAAAAGTTAAGCATAAAAAGTAAAAACACACACACCAGCCTTTTCCCATTACAATAATTTATCACGCTAAAAAAGATCAAAAATAAATTAAGTAGCTTATAAATCTGTCACATTGTTTAACCTGTCCAATGAATGACGTAAAAAAAAACCTGACAGAATTGCGACTTTTGTTTATCCTGCAGCAAATAAAATAGAATAAAAAGCGATCAAATAGTCACAAACGCCACATTGGTACCAATGAAAATGGCAGTTGATCCTGCAAAAAAAAGCCCCACAAAGCTCTGTATACGGGAAAAATAAAAAGGTATGGCTATCAGAATATAGCCTCCCCAAAAATGGCTTTAACGCCTTACCGACATAGGACATATGGATACGTCCTGATGCTGGTAAGCGGCTTTGTAGCGGGATTGCGCTGCGGTGGCTAATTGCAGCTAACACCCAGCGGTTTAACCCCTTAGATGCCGCGGCAAAGATGGTTGCGGCATCTAAATCAATGAGAAATGGTGCTGTGCACTGTTCTTCACTGCGATCGGGACACCCGCGGCGAAAGCGCGGGCTCCCGATTGCTTGACATGGCAGCTGGAAGCCATGTTTTTTTTTTTTTGTTTTTTTTAAATCAAAAAACCTTTATTGGTAGAAAAAAATTAAAAATGCATGGCAGCACATAATAAGAGCAGCAATGGCAGCAAGTGGAAGTATAATAAAAACCTACGCTAACGCGTTTCGGGCGTACAAGACAGTGCCCTTACTCATAGCGATATTGAAATCTCTAGGGTACAGTGAGTAATGTAATATCTGGTGTATGGTGTGTAATGTAGTAAGCACTGGGGTAAGGTGTGTAATGTAGTAATCACTGGGGTACAGTGTGTAATGTAATCTCTGGGGTGCAGTGTAATGTAATCTCTGGGGTATGGTGAGTAATATAATTCATTTCTAGGGGCCAGTGTGTCATATAATAAATTTTTGGGGCACAGTGAATTATGTTATTTCTTGAGTACAATGTGCAATTCATTTGTAAGGTGCAGTTACATAGTTACATAGTTTGTAAGGCTGAAAAAAGACAAGACGTCCATCCAGTTCAGCCTATTTTGCTAAAGTGTTGCTAAAGCGTTGATCCAGAGGAAGGCAAAAAACCCCAACGAGGCAGAAGCCAACTGTCCTCATTTTAGGGAAAAAATTCCTTCCCACTCCAATCTGGCAATTGAAATAATCCCTGTTAGTAATGTAATTTCTGGGGCTACCATGTGTAATCTAATTAATTTCTGGGGTGCAGTGAGTGATGTAATTTCTGGTATATGGTATGCAATAAAATACATTTTGGGGTACAGTATGTGACATAAGTGATTCCCTGTGGTACAGTAAGATTGGGTTCTTTTAATTTCCTCATTCTGTTGTACCAAATTTAATGGAGTAGTGATGGGGGATGGGAGGGGTTAAGCGAAATTTGCTGCATTGCACAACGTTTTTTATTTCCATGTAGAAGGGGAAATATCATAGGTGCGTTGGTTCAGTTTCATTGTCAGGGCTGCTTTTTAGTCCTATTCCGGCTCTCAACTTCAGTAACTAGAGAACCACTCATAACCTTACAGATTGCACCAAAAGTGTTTGCCATAAGGACTCTGCCGGACCTGCAAGGGAGCTCACAGCGCTCCCTCAGACCTCCTAGCTGGGTTAAAAGGGGCCGCTTCACTGAAGGGAGAGATGGGAAGTGAAAGGGAAGGCGAGTGAAGGAGGGAGGGAGGGATAGGAAGATAGGGGATGCGAGGGAAAATTGGTCGCCCCACTTTCTGAACCAAAGTTATGCCCCTGCAACTGAGGCTAGTAATTTTCTCAATGAATGTAACTTCACAATCACCATAGACTGGGATTCTTTACTGTAAGAGCGGTTATGATGGTAGATTTATTAGATGGGTGCTCCAACACTAAAAAAACCTGTAAATTAGTCCATCGAGGCATGATAAAAAATAGAAGAAAACTTAGGCCTGGTTCAAATCTGTATCAAAGGTTCTGTTCGGAATCTCCATCACAGAGGTAAAAAACAGAAGCCATGGGATCCGTTCACTATGGACAGCCACAGCGCCTGATGGACTCCCATGGCGCAGGGAGAGGGGGCAGCCTGCCGGCCCCATTGACAGCATTTGCCGCAAGTAATTGACATGTCACTTATCTCCCCGTGCGTACAACACGATCGTATTTCACGAGTGGGGAGAGAAGGCGTAATCCATAGTTCTCTCTGAGAACCATGGACCACCGCAATTTCGGCGCGCATATAGCCCGTATTAGAGCGCAAATACGCCGCGAAATGTGCGCCAAAATGTGCTAGTGCGAACATACCCTAAGAGTATGTTCACATGGCTTATCTGGGTGAACATTTTGCTGCGTATTTCGCCATGTATTGCACTTTATATGCGCGCCACAATTACAGTAATCCATAGCTCTAATAAAGAACTATGGATTACGCATCGTCCCCCCCACACGTACAATATAATTGTATTGGTATGTGCGGGGGGAGAATTAACATGTCAGTTGTTTGCGGCGATTTTGCCGTGAACAACGCATGTAAATGGGGCCGGCTGGATGCTGGACCCCCTGTGCTTTGGAAATAGCGCGTGCTTCCAAAGCACCCGGCCTATTGCGTACTATACGCGCCGCAATACACCCTGTGAACATAGCCTAACACAGATGTGAATGAAGCCTTAACTCGTAAACACTCTTGTTCCATCTCTGTGGTCATGCATGCGATCCCAGCAGATGACTACTTCATACTTCACGTGACCGATTCATCCATTCACAGGCCGCAGAGCTCATGTGTGGTATTTCCTCTAGTGTGGGGCAATTGTCATCCGCCCCACAGAGGCCCCTGCCCTCCCCTGGATCAACGCCGCAGGGTTATAGGCTGGACTGGATGGACCCATGTCCCCTTCCAACCTCGTCTACCATGGTACTTCATTATGTTGCTCAGAAACTGAGTTTGTGTTTGTGTGTGTGGGGAGACACTGCAGCTCTAATGGCGGCAGGATAGGTGAGTACAAGTTAATTGTTTTTTTTGTTTTTTTTTTAAATATATTTTTATTGTATTCCAACTATCAGACAGGTTAGTTTTTGAATTCTATATAACATAGGATACATATCATTAATCATATTATAACATTTCTGTTGTGACAAAGTTTATAAGATACATTGGAATTTACAGTTTTCCTTTTTCTTAATGAAATCTGCTATGAAACAACCACTGTCAGCGTATGGAAATAACTGCTACTCGATTTAGTATTCGAGTTGTTTGACATAGTTTGGTAGTGTAACAACTTAATAAAACAGTTGAAAAACCAACAATAAAAAAGTTTATGTGATTTGTTTTTTTAATAATGATATGACTAGGACATGAAACTAATGGTCTACGAAGAGTGACAAAAACTGGTTCCGCTCCTCCTTTTCTGCTCCGTGGGTATCCCCCCTCGCCATGTTTTTTTTAATTTTACCGAAGAATGAGCGCCGTAAAAAAAGAACTCCCGCAAACATGACGCGAGTACGGTTTTTTTTTTTTCACATTTTGCCCCACTTACAATTTTTTTGCCGTTCCCCAGTATATTCTATGGAAATATGAATAACTCTATTAGAAAGTACATCTTGTCCTGCAATATAAAAGCCCTCATACGTCTATGTAGGTGGTCTATGTATGGCTTTCAGAAGGCGAGGAGGAAAAAATTTAGAGCCATATTATTATGACTGTCCGTCAGGAAGGGGTTAAAGGTGATCAAAAAGTCATGTCCCAAGAAAAATGTTACCAAGGCATCAACTCATCCCGCAAAAAACAAGCCCCAACACATAAATGCATAAATAAGTGTATTGTGTAAAACGTAACCATACAAATTGGTTATCGCATGATGACTGCTGTAAAAAAAAAAATAAAAACACTACTAGGTTGAGGGGTTAAATTGTTTGAGATGAGAAAATCAACGTTGCATGCTACGATTTAAGTGGCATACTTTCAGGATAAGACCTCACTGTAGCGTGAATTTTTCAGTAGGTTTCACTAGAACGCCAAATATCCCTAACTTTTTGTGAATATTATGAAGGGTTGCTGAAATAAAAAAAAATCGTTTTCCAGAAATATTAGTTTTAGCAAAAATTATCCTTCTTGATGACAGTTTCACAACGCTGAATTTCCTCGCTGTGGGTTTGTTTTCAGTGCTGAAAAAATTCTTACCTAGAATATAATAGCTGAAAATCCACCTTTGAAAATCACTGATTTTATTTATGATTTCCACGCTGATTCAGTGCTGACATTTTCAGCGTTAGAAATCAGCAATGTGAACCTACTTGACAACTGTCTTTGCCTATAGCAACCAATCAAAACTCAGCTTTCAGTTCTTCTACTGCTCTGGGAAAATAAAAACTGAGCTGTGGTTGCTATGAGCAACAAAGAGCCTAAGGGCTTGTTCACACGGAGTGTACACACTCCGTGTTACAAGCGCTTTTAGGATCCGTCTTGGGATCCGCTCTGTTGAAAAGAATTGACATGAATTCTTTTCAAGACGGAGCCGAGCTGCGCTTTTGAAACACGCAGCGGCGATCCCTCATGTGAACGCCGCTCCGTGTTCGTCATAGACAGCAGTGATAATCTCACTGCTAATTGTTTAGATACGTCTTGGGGACCGACAGAGCGGACCCCCAAGACGGATCCTAAAAGCGCTTGTAAAACGGTGTGTATATGCCGTGTGAACAAGTCCTTACTGCTAGACAGTTTTCGTAAATGAGGTCAAGTGTTATCACTGAAAATGGAGTACATACACATGTATAAAATTTTCATTTTACCATGCTCCTGTAACCGTACTCTCTAGTAAGCTTGTGTGTATGACAACTAAAGAACTAAAAGTAAAAATCCTAGCAAGAATTCAGAGGCCCTGCCTAAATGTCATCTCTTAGTGAGAATGCGAGAAAATTTCACTGAGTCTACAATATCTTCTCAATCAAGGTGTAGCATAGCAATGAATTTACAATGTTCTATCTTTTATAGGTTATAATCCACTCCTCTCAAAAGTAATAAGCTAGACTAATTTTATCTTTGTCAGAATTTTAACAAGCATCCCATATGAAATATGTGCACCTGATTTATTTAATAAGCAACTATTTTTTTATTATGTAACCATAAATCAGTTGAGGCAACTACATCAGTAGAAGATAACATGAGTATAAGCAATTAACATTCCTTGTTACTGTTGTAAGAGTAATAACAGTCCACATACATTTATTAGTACATCTGTGTCTAAGTCAAAATATATTATCCTACATGTAATAAATCAACTATAACTATGATATTCATTTATTCTTACATCCTGTAACCTATGACTCCAACTGAAAGACTGTTCTTATCTATTTGCTTAGAAGCCTGGATGTATGTATAATACATCATGAATTTTTTCACTTCACGGAGAGTATTTTTTGATAACAGGTGCATATGGGTGATGCCACTTTTTGCCTAAGCATTTCTATATGTTTATGGTATATAGTGGGTGAAATGAGTACTGAACATATCACCAATTTTCGAAGTAAATATATTTCTAAAGGTGCTATTGACATGAACTTCTCACCATATGGCAGTAACCACCCATCCAAACCAAACAGGTAAAGAAATCAAACCATAGATGTCAATAAATTAAGTTATGTATTATAATGAGAAATGATACAGAGAAAAATATTGAACACTCTTACTGAAATTTATATAAAGGGTTTGTCTCATTACAAGGATTGCTTTTTATGTTAAAAATCTTGCAAAAACAAGTCATTTTGCAATGTGTGTCCATTAACCAACACCAATATATAAAGAAACTACCAAAAATACATATAAAAAAAACTTTTTATTAATTTCAAATATATAGTAAAAACACAAAAATACAAAGAACAAATACATATAGCTAAAAATGGTGGTGCCACAAAGATACAACTCCACACTAGGTGGTATACATAAGGTGCATAATCATGTCAAATAAATAACATAGTATATAACCAAATATACATATAAATATACAAACAATCAATGATATGTCACCTTATAATCACCCATAGTAAGAGCGCATACCCACCCAGAGGAGGCACAGACAGACCCCAACTCGCGTTTCTTCACACCTGGCTTCGTCCATTAACCGTGTCCTACCAATTCTGAGATGTCCTCTCTTGTATGGCTGCATCAGCTCCTAACTGGTCGCTATAGCTGCAGACCTGGTGGAAACCAGTAAACACGCCCCTGAATTCAAAATGAAACCAAGAAACCAGGACTGAGGTAAGATGAATCAATGTAGTGAGACAACCCCTTTAATACTTCATACAAATGTCTTTGTTGGTGATGATGGCTTCAAGATGCCTCGTGTATGGAGAAACTAGTCATCTGCATTGCTCAGGTTGGATTTTGACCCATTCTTCCACACAAACACTCTTCAAATCCTGAAGGTTCTGTGGGCTCCTTCTATGAACTCTAAGCTTTAGTTCCTTCCATAGATTTTCTATTGGATTCAGGTCAGGTGATTGGCTGGGCCATTCTAGCAGCTTTATTTTCTTTCTCTGAAACCAATTGTGAGTTTCCTTGGCTCTGTGTTTGGTATCATTGTCTTGCTGAAATGTTAAATTTGAGTTGTAAAATGGCAGTAAACACTAATCACATTAAAAAAAAATGAAATTGAAGGGATAAAAATCACTTATCACAGAAAAATCAACCCTTCTATCCATATATTAAGACAGTAACCTTAAAATGTTATTGCTATACAGTTGAAACCAGAAGTTTACATATATAGAAAAAGACACGTGCATGTTTTTCTCACCATCTCACATGAAATCAGAATAAACCTTACCCGTTTTAAGTCAATTAGCTTACCAAAATTATTTATATTTGCCAAATGTCAGACTAATGAGAGAGAGAGAGAATTTTGAAGGCATTTTTATTACTTTCTGCAAAGTCAAAAGTTTACATACACTAGGATTACTATGCCTTTAAACTATTTGGGACAACCCATATGATGTCATGTCCTTGAAGCTTTTGATAGGTTTATTGGCAACATCTGAGGTAATTAGAGACACACCTGTGGATGTATTTTAATTTACACCATAAACACACTGCTTCTGTGTGTAACATCATGGGAAAGTCTAAAGAAATCAGGCAAGTTATCAGGAAGGGAATTGTGGACTTGGACAAGTCTGGTTCATCCTTGGGCGCAATTTCCAGATCACTGAAGGTGCCTTGTTCATCTGTACAACCAATTATACGCAAGTACAAACAAGATGGAAATGTGCAGTCATCATACCGCTCAGTATGGAGATGGGTTCTGTGTCTCAGAGATGAATGTGCTTTGTTCCGACATGTGCATATCAACCCAAGAACAAAAGCAAAAGACCTTGTGAAGATGCTGGCGGAAGCATTCACAGTGAAATGAGTACTGTATCATCATGGGTTGAAAGGCCACTTACAAATGCAAACAGGAACAAAGACCTACATCTCTGGAGACATGTTCTGTGGTCTGACGGAACTAAAATTGAACTGTTTGGCCATAATGAACATTGTATGGGGTGTAATGAAAATGGGTTAAATTTGACTATTTTATACAATGTCACTGACCCAGTATCACTGATCTCTAGAGCTAGGGTTGCCACATAGTAGTCATCCTTTGTACATCAAGTTATCAGACTTCTACACAAGTAACTATATTTAGCTTTTCATACAAAAGTTTAGATATATTTGAGCTATATATGAGCAACACTTGTTAGATCTGCCTGTCATTGTAGTGGAACTGTTTGTGCCATTAACAGAGTGAACTGAATATGCGTACCGGAAAGGATAAGACACGGGTGTCAAACACAAGGCCCGCGGGCCGAATCTGGCCCGTTGCCTTGTGTTAGCCGGCCTGGCACTTGTTGCTGAGCTCTGCTTCGCAGCGGCTGCTTCACTCAGTCAGACTGGAGCAGGCACAGGCAGCACAGCTCACACAGTGAGCTCTCAGGGGGCGGGGCCTGCAGCTCAGTGCACAGGAGAAGAGCACTGACTGCCTGGCTCTGCCTGCTCAGTGCTCCGGTCCTGCCCCCTGCAGGCCTGGCAGGACGCTGAGCAGATGAGCTTCCTGCATGGTAAGAAGATGCCTACTCCTGCGGAGGATTGTTAGGCTGGTAAGTGGCTTCACTACTGGGGCCTTACCAGCTAGTCCTCTACCTCCCCACCCCAGGTCTTACCAGTTAGCCCAGTTAACCCCTGCCTCCCCCCTGGGCCTCCACATCTGGCCTGCCTCCCCCCCTTGGCCTCCACATCTGGCCTGCCTCTCCCCTGGGGGCCTCCACATTTGGCTTGCCTCCCCTCCCCCTGGGCCTCCACATCTGGCCTGCCTCCCCCCTGGGCCTCCACACCTGACCTGCCTCCCCAAAGGGCTCCACATCTGGCCTGCCTCCATATCTGGCCTGCTACCCCCCTTGGGCCTCCACATCTGATCTGCCTCCCCCCTGGGCCTCCACATCGGACCTGCCGCCCCTCTGGGCCTCCACATTTGACCTGCCTCCACCCTGGGCCTCCACATCTGACCTGCCTCCCCCTGGGCCTCCACATCTGACCTGCCTCCACATCTGACCTGCCTCCCCCTCCCTGGGCCTCACCATCTTCCTGATTACCATCAAAGGGCTGATTGTAACAGTAATACTGTACAAATGAAACTACTCCTTAATAGCTCACTTAACTGTTAAGGAGAAGTTACATTTACACAGTTCTAAAATTATGTCGGCCCTTTAAGGTACGCTGTGAGGCCGATGTGGCCCCCGTTGAAAACGAGTTTGACACCCCTGGGATAAGATAAATTGTTGCTTGTTTTGAGGTTTGGTGTTACCGTATATACTTGAGTATAAGCCGACCCGAATATAAGCCGAGGAACCTAATTTTGCCACAAAAAAATGGGAAAACTTACTGACTCAAGTATAAGCCTAGGGTGGAAAATGCAGCAGCTACTGGTAAATTTTTAAAAAATACAAGTACTCGCCTTTTCCCAATGCTCCGATGCAGCTCTCCTGGTGCTCCGTCTTCTGGCACAGGCGGCGTGATGTCATCAGGCCGCACAGGTTAGCATGATGACATAGCACGCTGCCTGTGCTGGAAACTCCGAAGGGGGCCGCACGCTGCAGCCTTTTGGAGTCCTACTGTGGAGCAGGGAGTGCTTCACAATAGTGTCTTCAGCTGTATGCGCTCCCAGAGGAAGCGCATACAGCTGAAGAGTTCCCCGCCAGCACCTGGGCCATGGCAGTGCCCGGACACTGACGGGTAACTCGAGATTCAGCTGAATGCCCTCCCACAGGAGGCGCAAACAGCTGAAGTATCCCCGCTGGTGCCCGAGTCATGGCAGTTCCTGGACGCTGACGGGTAACTCGATGCTTTACCTTTTGCAACACTGAAATTACGGTAGAGGCCGACAACCTTTGTCCATGTTATCATAGCATTTATCGGAAAGTGCAGTATTTTTAGACATTATGCAAGGTAAATGCACCATTATACCTTTAGGGTATTTTCATACGTCATATTGTACTGTACGCACTGCAATACGTTGAACTGATGTCACTTCTTTCACCCAGCGATCAATACGCTGGGAAGATGGACGTTATTCATAGCTGTCTTTGAGAACTTTGAATTATCATAATTGCGGGGCTCATTTCGGGTGTATTGCAGCCCAATTACGTGCTGAAATATGCCCCTCAATTACGCCGGTATGAACATAGCCTTAGTTTGCATGTATGGAAAAAAAAATATTTGATGTAAATCCCTAAGCAGAGTTGGATTTCCTACAATAACATTTAATCTTTTATCGGCAGGAGAACCTTTAGGGTATGTTCACACGCCGTAAGTGTGGGGCGCATTTTGTGCAATACACCCGAAATGCGCCCCACAATTATGGTAATTCATAGCTCTCATAGAGAGCTGTGAATTATAGCCATCTCCCCAGGCGTACAATACGCGTGTATTGTACACTGGGAGAAAGAAGAGACCTGTGCCGGGGGATAATTAAAGTCTAGGGGGCCACCCCCACCACCCACCCCCATGAGCTTTAGAAGTGCAGTGCGTAATCCTAAAACACCCAGCGTATTGTGGCACGTGTGTTAGTTACAAGAAATAATAAAGATTTCCACTTTTTATTAGCATTTCTGCACCTTCGGAGCAAGTGTGGGAAAACCAACATACATAGTTCTTTATAACCTTCTCTCACCTTATAACCTGCACTCACTGTAAGCACTTTAATTCCAATAGACTTTGACAGGTGCCATTTTCCAAATGAGTGTATAACATCTGGAAGCTTTTTGAAAGTCTATTTTTTCAAGCCCTACTGAGAATATTTAAAAAAAATGATATATAAAATTTAACATTTAATAAATACATTTAAAAAGAAGAATCTTAAGTGCACAAAAAAAATGGCTTATGAAGTACCCAAAACCGTTGTGTGGATAAACTCAGAAAAAGGAAGGAGTAGTTCTCAGTACAAGGCAAAGGGGGCCACAGTGGAAAATGATTACCACTCTACATGGCCTATTGCCTAACCACGGAGTAATGACCCCAACAAGGAACGTCTGGAACCTCATCGTTCCACACACTGACCATAACTATTAATTAGAAGAGAGTCCTGTCATGTTTCAATATTCCACATGTTTTCTTTACGGGACAAAGTTTGAAAAATGGTTATTCCTCCTGGGTACCGGTGCCGTCTGCTCCGGACCGAGAGAAGAGGGAGGAAATAAAGGTAACAGGTAAGTTTTTTTTTTTTAAGGGGCGGCCCTATCTGGCTAAGTACAGGGGCGGCCCTATCTGGCTCAATACAGGGGCGGCCCTATCTGGCTAAATACAGGGGCGACCCTATCTGGCTAATTACAGGGGCGGCAATATCTGGCTAATTACAGGTCCAGCACTATTTGGCTAAGTACAAGGGCGGCCCTATCTGGCTAAGTACAGGGGTGGCCCTAACTGGCTAATTACAGGGGCGGCACGATCTGGCTAATTACTGAGGGCAGCCCTATCTACCTGGCTAATTACTGAGGGCAGCCCTATCTACCTGGCTAATTACTGAGGGCAGCCCTATCTACCTGGCTAATTACTGATTGCAGCCCTATCTACCTGGCTAATTACTGGGTACAGCCCTATCTACCTGGCTAATTACTGGGGGCAGACCTAACTACACGGTTAATTACGTTAATTACTGGGGGAAGGCCCTGTATATCTACCTAATTAATGGGGAGACCCTGTTTACCTACCTAACTATTGGGGGTCTATGTAACTACCCTCCTAATAGGGGCCCTACAAACCTATCAACTGTGGGGGGTCTTGTATACCTACTTTATGAGGGGACTCTATATACCTACCGACCTACTGAGAGGTTCTATATAGATACCTAATGGGGAACTATATACCTCCCTACCTACTGTGGGGCCTTTATACTTATCTGTCTACTGTGGGGACCTATATACCCACTGAGGGGCTACCTAATTGGGGATTATATACCTCTTTACCTACTGAATGAATCTGTAAACTTACTGAGGGGGCCTATTTACCTATATTCTGAGAGTACCTATATATCTACCTACTTTGAGAGGTCTATATACTTACCTGCCTACTAGGGGAGGCTTGTATACCTACCTAATAGGTGTCTACCTATTTACATGCCACTTCTCTGACTTTTTAAAATTTCTAATTCTTAGGGTCTAACATACACTGTTTGGGGTACAATTACTGTGTAGGGCACCAAAGGGGACACTATTTCTATTTGGAGCTCTATGGATGGGGAGTTTGTACAGAGTTGGGAATTGATAGGGAAGTGCTGGAAAAAAGAGGAATCTAAGATGTATTTGTAGTAAATTCTACATTAACAAGTAGTGTCAGGGAGAAGAATACACTGCATTCTATACCAGACGGAGAAAAAAAGGGAAGAGAACAACTCATTAGAGAAGAAGTCATAGAGTTTTGGGCCAGATGGAGAAGAAAAGGAGAAGAGAACAACTCCCATCAAAGATGACGTCTCCTGTGAGTCCCTGATGTCAGGAGCTATTCTACTTCTGTTTTGGATCAGTGCTGTATTCACATTCTTGATATGATCTGAGCTGGTGTCTGACCAATATGTGGTCTCTACATGGCCATGTTGGAGGTTATTTTGGTGCTTGCATAGTGGCAGCGTAAGCTTGTCCCTGATTGCAAAGCAAGTGCACACCTGATTCTTTTTCTTTTTTGCTCGTGGTTATAGTGTTGTTTATTTTAGAAAGTGCCGAGGTGCATCATCAAGGGAAATTTTGTAAGTGGATATTGTTTGTGGGCTGGTGGGGGTTTTGTGCCAGGGCTGATTTTTATTCCCAGTCCGACCCTGGGGAGCAGACTATATGAGGCTATGTTATATATGTGTTATATAACTATATGTGGGAGAGTGAATCTAGCAGTTAGAGATTCAGTAATTGCCCAGATCCTTCACATAGAGCTGGGAGATGAGCATAGAGGAGCTCAGGCAGCTTTTGTTACACAGCCGGCAGCCAGCACAGAAAGCTGTTTCACTTTCATTTTATACA
Source organism: Phyllomedusa bahiana (assembly GCA_025379985.1). Lineage (NCBI taxonomy): Eukaryota > Metazoa > Chordata > Amphibia > Anura > Hylidae > Phyllomedusa > Phyllomedusa bahiana. The sequence goes on from JAODAL010040810.1 coordinate 31,173, forward strand.
GCTCAGACGGAAGTAAGCACAGAGTGCAAGTAGCCAATCACAGCACAGGGGGCGTGTCCCATCCAGGAGGCGTGTCCCAACAGGCTGAACGAAATACCAGGCAGCCAATCACAGCAAAGGGGGCATGTCACGACCTCGGGCTGTTGATTCAGCTCTAGCCACACACAGATTAGCTCATGCCTGCTATACTGATTATATATATATATATATATATATATATATATATATATATATATATATATATAATTTGCACCGCAGCAACATTTTCTGCAAACAATACGAATTGTCTGATGTGAGACTTAGTTGCCTCTCGCCTCCCTTAAATGTGCCAGGAGTTGTGTGGCATTTTTTATCCGGTTCCACAGCGCATTGTTTACAATAAAACGGTCATCAGTGTGTGATGTAGCCAAATTACGTCCACTTCTTTGCCTTTCTGTGACTCTTCCATCTTCCGTCTCCCTGTATCTGTTGCAATCTGCTTATGATACTATGTGACACTCTAAGCTTAGTGACCACTTCCGTCTGACAGCATTCTGCTTGATCAGTTGTAAGGTGTTGTCTTGGTCTCATGATGTCAAAATGTGAACAGTATGATAAGGAGGACTGTTTAAATCCCAATTCAAATTGATTCCCTAAATTTATTGAGCGACTCGAGAATCAAACACCCATTGTCCGTGTTGCCATTAAGCTCCTTGTTAGAGATCAGCAAGTTGTGCTACAGTACTGAAACATTCAACACTTGCACATGTGTCTTCTAAAGTTAAGAGATGGTCTAATTTAGTTCATTTAAAAAAAATGTTTTAAGAAATTTTGTAAATCTCACAATATCTAGAAAAGATATTGAATCCCCTGGTACAAACTACACCATCTTATTTACAGGACACAGGCCACTTCCTTTCTATCTTAAGTACAGTTAATAATATCTCAGATACAGCACTGTTGGTAACCCTAGATGTGTGTAGCCTATACAGATCCATTGACCACTCTAAGAGTATTGAGGCAGCCACTAACTTTCTTATGAATACAGATATGTCCAGTGAGGAAATTGCATTTTGTGTAGAATTATTGACACTAGTTCTGGAGAACAGTTACTTTATGTTTGAAGACTCTTTTTATGCACAGGTTACAGGAACAGCCATGGGGTCAAATATGGCCCCCCCTTACGCAAATGCCTATATGGCATACTTTGAGGCCCACCATGTGTACCAGAATGTTCTTTTCCGTATTCATGTGAAACTATGGAAAAGATATATAGATGATATTTTTTGCATATGGGAAGGGGATGAGGCATCATTACATCAATTTGTCACCTGGCTCAACTCTATAAGACCAGAACTTCAGTTTACATCTGAGTACGACACACGTCAGTTACCGTTTCTGGACACATTAGTGACCAAGAATGACGATAATACTCTGAGCACTGATCTTTACACGAAGCCAACGGATAGAAATAATCTCCTCCACTATAAGAGTTGTCACCCTTACCACATTAAGAAGTCTTTACCTAGATCACAGTTTATGAGGGTCCAACGTATTGTATCAGAACCAACACAGAGACAGGTGAGATTGAAGGCTATGGGAGAAAAGTTCCGCATGAGAGGCTATCCAGAGAACATTTTGAAACTTGATACTGATACGAAAAAACCTATCGCTCCTAAACCAGTTAGAATTCCGTTTGTGAATACCTACCACCCCAAAATGAATGACGTACATAATATTCTAAGACGACATTGGAACATACTGCAGAGGGCATATCCTCATTTGGAATCATTTCAGAATCCACCTCTGATATGCTCGAAGAGACCCAAGAACAACAAAGATATGTTAGTTAGGGCTGACATAGGGCCATCAAAGAAAACACTTCATCAGACCACTTTATCTTCCCTTAAGGCCTCGTTCACACGGCTTATTTGGGCACGGATTGGCGCCGTACTCCGCGCCGGATTTGCGCTGCAATACGGCGCCAATCCGTCCCTGTCATTACGGTAATCCACTGCTCTCATAGAGAACAGTGGATTCCGTCGCTCCTCCCCGCTCGGCGAATCCGCCGCGGGGGGAGAAAGTGATATGCACATTATTTACGGCACGTACGTGCCGTAAACAATGCATTGTCTATGGGGCCGGGAGCGGCGCCTCCGCCGCGCTCCGGCCCCGCCCCCATCCCGCCCCTTATTCACGGCGGATTTGTGAGCTCAGTACGGCTCACAAATCAGTCGGGAATAAGCCGTGTGAACACGGCCTAAGAGGGGTACTTTTCCCTGTTTACAGTGTTGCCACTTTTCAAGTGTCATAAGAGGAAAGTCGGTAGTACACCCTAGAACAGGCAAAAAATTTGAAATTGTTGGACACTTCACTTGTAACAGCTCTATGTGGTTTATGCCCTTAAATGTCCCTGTGGATTGCTATACATAGGAGAGACGGTCCAACGATTTAAGGACCGACTCTCGAGTCATAAATCTTCCATTTGGTGTAAGAAAGTTTGGCTACCTGTACCACACCACTTCCTCGAAGCAGGACATAACATTTCACAGCTCCGCTTCCAGATCCTAGAACAGGTGAAGAGACCAAGTCGGGGAGGTAATCACATTAGACTATTTAAAGAGAGGGAGTCTTCTTGGATTTTTAGACTGAACACTTTACAGCCAAACGGTTTAAACAGGGAGTGCGATTTTTTATTTAGCTGATTGTGTTATATATCTATGGTACTAATTGTATTGTATTTTTCTCTTCTTTTCAGCAATGTTAAGACAGAGTATACAGCAGGGTGAGACATCAGCAGGATTACTTTGATCACTTCTTTTACTACATCTACCTCGTCCTATTCCCTTTACATCATCTTCTTTTTTCTTACTACTAGTATACTTTTACTTATGTTCTCTTCTCTTTATTTCAATTTTTCCTTCTTTTTTTCTTTCCCTTTTCTCTTCCCCCGCCCCCTCCCCTGACCTTTTATATCTGGTGTTTTTCATTCACATCTATGCATTTATTTTTTCTGGATATATTTTCTTTTTTCCTCTGAAATTTTCTTTGCTTTTTCCCCTTAGTACTAATAGTTCTCATCTTTTCTTCTTTTTTCTTTTGTGTCACATCTATTTTTCATGTCCTATTCACATTAGCTATATATCTTTCACATCATTTATTACTATTTACAGTTTATTTCTCATTATTTTCTATCTGTTTCCCTTTATTTCTGTCCCAATCTAACATTTCTGCTCCAACCCTATAGTCTACTATAGCTTTACTTCCATTATTGCTCAAATCCGTTTCTATTTCTATCATTACTTGTACTTCATATCTTACTCGTAGCGCTGCGCCATTGCGCATGCGCGAGACACTCACTTGAACTACAGTTCCCATGTTTCTTTCCACCGGAAGTGAGGCAACGAGACGCCGCGGTGACTTCTGGTTCCGGCAATACGGCCACGCGAATTCCTATATCACTGGCACTCTTTCCCCTTACCATTAGAGGCTCCTATCCTATAGGGCTACGGCCCATTTCCTACTCCCACATCTCTCTGCACTTTGGTAAGTAGTATAGGGCGTAATAGGGTCATAGGGACAATAGGGAGTGCTGTGGAGTTTTTTCTACATATTTTCTGGAGGCTTGTATATCGAAGCTGTTGCTGCTGGCACCCATTTTTTCATATTGTCTATGTCTTTGAAAGGTGAACTTTATATTTGGTGTGCTGCTTTTTTCTTTTTTTTTCTTTTATATATATATATATATATATATATATATATAAAATATATATATAATATATATATACACACTCACCGGCCACTTTATTAGGTACACCTGTCCAACTGCTCATTAACACTTAATTTCTAATCAGCCAATCACATGGCGGCAACTCAGTGCATTTAGGCATGTAGACATGGTCAAGACAATCTCCTGCAGTTCAAACCGAGCATCAGTATGGGGAAGAAAGGTGATTTGAGTGCCTTTGAACGTGGCATGGTTGTTGGTGCCAGAAGGGCTGGTCTGAGTATTTCAGAAACTGCTGATCTCCTGGGATTTTCACGCACAACCATCTCTAGGGTTTACAGAGAATGGTCCGAAAAAGAAAAATCATCCAGTGAGCGGCAGTCCTGTGGGCGGAAATGCCTTGTTGATGCCAGAGGTCAAAGGAGAATGGGCAGACTGGTTCGAGATGATAGAAAGGCAACAGTGACTCAAATAGCCACCCGTTACAACCAAGGTAGGCAGAAGAGCATCTCTGAACGCACAGTACGGCGAACTTTGAGGCAGATGGGCTACAGCAGCAGAAGACCACACCGGGTGCCACTCCTTTCAGCTAAGAACAGGAAACTGAGGCTCCAATTTGCCCAAGCTCATCGAAATTGGACAAACATTAGCATATATGTTTATTGGGTTACCAAATTATACTAGTTACATTGGTTTGCTTTCTATATATTCTAAAGGTTATAGACATTATATAGAATTTCTTGGACTCGGGGGCGTGTCTTAGCCATGCAGCAGTGAGGACGCACATCTCCTGGGCTCCGTGCTTTTGAGGATTAAAGTGGCTAGCGACGGCTGACCGGAATGGGGAAGAACTCTAAAAAACGGGCTGCTAAGCTCCTGCTTCAATCCCCGTCGTCCCAGGGGGATATTGAAACATACTTTGCCCGGGCACCGCCTAACTCCGGCAAGCTGGGAGCTGATGGCGGCCCCGCAGAAAATGGTGACGGCCATGCTGTCTCGCGCCATGCGCCAGAGTCCTCGCCGCGGCAGCGCTTACCTCCGGACCCAACTCCGTCACCGGGCTCTCCTCACCTGATGGCACTCCGACACCCGTACCCGCCGTTGATATCGGGGACCTCGAGTGGAACAGCGGAGCCAATCTACAGCCGCGTCTCTGAAGCGGGCGCAGAGGAAGCAGGCTCCTTCCCTCTATCTCGCGGGCGGCAGGACCGCTCACCGCTCGCGGGACCTCAGCCGACCCAGGCCCTATCCACAGCTCGAGCTGCAAGCACGGAGCTGCGTGCCACCCGGTCTTCAGAGTGCACAGTCCCAGTGGAGGTGCACGTATCCAGAGCCGACTGCCTCGCCTCTCCTGCTGTCTCTCCTAGGAGTGCTACAGGTACCGGGGCAGGGCTGGGAGAGGAGACTTTACTCATAGATATGGAGGCTGTACTCCCTTCCCCTGTTGCTTCTACGGGGACCCCTTGCCTTCCACAAAACCTCTCTGACACCCTCCTGATCTCTCCTTTGGACATTAACTCTGGGCACTTGGGAGCCCCTGCCCAGTTGGGGACCCGGCCCTGCCTAGTGTCCACCCCCATTTCCCCCCAGTCTTCATCCTGGACCCCCCCGGCTGGAAGGAAAACTCGGTCCCAGGACG
>JAODAL010040811.1:0-36516 GCA_025379985.1 Phyllomedusa bahiana
CAGGTCCTATTAAAAAAAATGTTTTTTTAACAGAATTTGTTCTTTCCCAAATTTCAAGTGGTCAAAGGGGGATGGGTGCTGTCAGAAACAGGAAAGGTAGGAAACTGTTAATGTACACATATTGCAAAATGATTTGTTTTTGCAAGATCTTTAACAAGCTATCAATCCCGTATTGAGACAACCCCTTTAAACAATGAAAAAAAAAGAAACAAAACATGGGGATTCCATCCTATTTTAAAAATGTGGTTTTCTAGAATTAAACTACTAAAAAACTTACATGTGCAAAATAGCGGTAAAACAATTCCTCTGAATTGTACAAGGGAGGACGAAAAAATCTACCAGATGTAGGTTATTCAGAGGACTGGGGTATGAACGGACAGAGACAAAGTACAGAGACAATTTTCCCCCGCAGTTAGTAAAATGGGAAAAAGAATGCCAAAAAAAGGGGACCTGGGGGGAACAGGAGCATTAACCACCGTATTTCCAAAAGAAACTCAATTGGCCGCCCATACGGAGGGGCAACGCACCCAGGACAGGGACGTATATGTCCAGTGAAACTAAATGGTGTTGAAAGAACCCCTTTTTATGGCATTTTAAATGTGGGGCTGCAGGTTTTGGGGCTCATCTGTGGCCCAGACAGGTAAGTCAATGTCCAGGGGAAAATAAAAAAGGGGGTTAAAGACTCCTTTTTCCCCGGGACTTTTTAAACTGTGGGTCAGACAGGTTTAATGGTCATTCTGTGGACAGGGACAGATTAGTCAAGTCCAGTGAAACTAAAAAAGGTGGTTGAAAGAGTCCTTTTTTTTCCGGGATTTTTAAATGTGGGGGGGCATGCGGTTTGGGGTCATGCTGTGGCCCCGGAAGATATAGTCAAAGTCCAGTTCAACTAAAATGGGGTTGAAAGACTCCTTTTTTCAGCCTTTTTTAATCTGTGGGTCAGACAGTTTAATGGTCTTCGCGGTACAGGTAGATAAATTTAAGTTCGTGAAACTAAAATGGTTTTTGAAAGACTCCTTTTTTTTTTCCGCACTTTTTAAATGTGGGGGTCATCAGGTTTGGGGCTCATGTGTGGCCCCGGACAGGGATGTCAATGTCCATGAAACTAAAAAAGGTGGTTGAAGACTCCTTTTCCCGGCACTTTTGAATCTGTGGGTCCAGGACAGGTTAATATGGTCAAATCTGGCGGTACAGGACAGAATAGTCCAATAGTCCGTAAAACGAAAATAGTGTTTTAAAGACTCCTTTTTTTTCCGGCACTTTTTAATCTGGGGTCAATCAGGTTTGGGGCTCATGCTGTGGCCCAGGACAGGTATAGTCAATGTCCAGTGAAACTAAAATGTTGGGTTGAAAGACTCTTTTCCCGGCACTTTTGAATCTGTGGTTCAGACAGTTAATGTCATTCTGCGGTACAGTAAAGATATAGTCAATGTCCCAGTGAAACTAAAATGGTGGTTGAAAGACTCCTTTTTCCGGCACTTTTTAATCTGGGGATCGTGCAGGTTTGGGGCTCATGCTGTGCCCCAGGACAGTATAGTCAATGTCCATGAAACTAAAATGGTGGTTGAAAGACTCCTTTTCCACTCACACACACTTTTGAATCTTGGGTCAGAAAGGTTTATGGTCATTCTGCGGTTTCAGGACAGAATATAGTCAATGTCCAGTGAAAACTAAATGTTGGTTGAAAGACTCCTTTTTCCCGGCACTTTTTAAATGAGGGGGTCATTCAGGTTTGGGGCACATGCTGAGCCCAGGACAGGTATAGTCAATGTCCAGTAAACTTAAATGGTGTTAAAAGACCTCCATTTTCGGCACTTTTTAAACTGGGGCATGCCAGGTTTGGGGCTCATGCTGCGTTCCAGACAAGGGATATTCAATGTCCATTCAAGTAAGATGATGGTTCAAATCATACTGCCTTCTGGCACTTTTTATTTGTGGTGATGCAGGATTAAGGGCATGCAGGGATATTGAATGTTGTTTGTTTTATTTTTATGTGGCTGTTATAACCTAATTGTGTTGCCTAAGATGACTTACGTATCCTTTTGACTGTTGTGGATGTTAATCTCCAGCTTCTCCAGCCCCTGTTATGGGTGTAAGAATGAAGGTGGGTTAGTGGCTCTCCCATAGACTGTTAATGGTCCCATCGCTCATATCGACTGCTTCACTTATCTGAACTAAAGCTTGTCGATGATCTGGTCGATCTATCGACCATCGACCGATTTTTTGGGTTCCCCCCCCCCGAGAATGGGCCAACAGCAATCGCTCAACACTACATATGACGACTTTGATCCTTTTATCTAAGGTTTTGGGTTGGGAGGAAGAATAAAATACAGCAATTCTGGTAGCGGTCACCATGCGGTATAAGTGATATGCTAACTTTACTCAGGAGGTTCAATATAATTTGTACATTTGTTTTATGTTTTAGTGCTTTTACATAATACAACTTTTTTAATCATAAAGGAAAACATGTTTTTGCATTGCCATAGTCTGAGAGCCATAACTTTGTTATTTTTCTATGTATGGAGTTATGTATGGGCTTGTTTTTTGTGGGTTGAATTGATGTTTTTGGTATCTTTTTTTGGGGGAAATACTCTTTGATCGCTTTTAAATCTGTATTTTGGAAGACAAGGTGAAGAAAATTCTGCAATCCTAGTAGTATTGTTTTATTTTTAACAGCGCTCACCATGCAGTAATACATAACAAGATTAGTTTTACAACTGTATGGTCATATGATTGTTTTCTCACTATAAAGATTTAGCTTTCCAACATACAGGACAGTAAAGGAAAACTTTTTCTAAATGCATTGTCAATAGATTTTACGTTAGTCATGAATAAGATGTTTTTATTGTGCTTCTGAAACGGGACAACAGGCATAAAAATGCTTTTCATGGAAAAGCCCAGCTAAATCACATTGGCTAGTGTTTTTTTATTGTGTAAAACAAAATTGAATGCATCGTACCCACTTCTGATTGTCCATAACTTTTTTTGATTTTTCCCCCCGGTAACAGATGGCTGTGTGAGAGGCTTCTTTTTGCAGATGGAAATGTTTTTTCATAGTAACAATCTGCCATTTATATTACTTTTTGACTTTATTCCATTAATGTGCGCGTGATGAACAGAATTGCAATTCTGTGATTTTTTTTGGCCATTTATCATGTGGGTTAAATAACATGACAGATTTATAGGTTAGGTCGTTTGGCATGTGGCAATTTATTAATTTTTAATCTTTTGTGGGCCAATTTGTGTTTGTAAAGGCGAAAAAGGCATTGTACATGTTCTTTTTTAATTTTTTTTTTGTGTTTTACTCTTTTTTTTACCGTTGCCATGCATAGCAGTACATTGCAGTACTGCTATGCATAGTAAACTGTCAATCACTATTCCCAGCTGTGCCCTCAGCCTTTGTTAGGCTTTTGGGTTGCTAGGTTATAGAGCATTTGGCAGCCCGCCGATTTGAATCTTGGCACGTGCCAATGCGACAGAGGAGCTCCCTCGTCGATTTGAACCTGTGGCAGTTAAAGAATTAATATTCAACTGGTTGCATGCTGCGATCAGGCGGACCCTGCTTGTGAGCCTGCACAATGTCCATCCATTTGCGGGAAGTCACTTCCCACGAGGACGTACAGGTAAGTCCAATGTCGGGAAGGGTTTAAATTAAGTATAACCACAATGAAAATATAATTCTTAAGAAGTAAGAAGGATTTATGCGATTGTGATACTGAGCTATAAAGTAGAACACAGCATTTGTAATATGCCAAGTAATGATATAAACTAAGGTTGTATAGTCATAGCTAAATGAAAGCTTTCAATTGTAAAATTAAATCATGCGGTTACCATTGTTTTTTTTTTTTTTTAATAAATTAAAGAGGACCTGTGGTCATTTCTGATATGTCTGTTTTAGTAAATACTAATGTCTACCTCTAACGTAACAATTCTGCAGCATCTTTGATTACCCATTATGTGAACTAGGTGGTACAGATTTGAGGAAAGTCCCTACACATTCTAACATTGTCCAACCAAGGTGCAAGGACACACCCCTTTGAAAACTGGAACGGTAACACCCAGCTGACAGATTCCGTAATACATTTCTAGGAGGAACAACAGAGGAACAGCACAAAACAGAATTGTTATTTTACAGTGAACTGTCTAAAAATTAGACAGCGTAGACTTAGATAAGCAGTCTAAAAATGTCAAACCATATTTACCCAGTGGCTCATGTTGATTGATAAAATGCTGCTGCTTGAGACTTGTCTAAGTTTTAGACCAGTTTTTTTTTGGCTTACTTTCTATGCCAGAATTTTGGCACACTTTTATTTTGCTAATTTTGGTGAAACGTGTTGCATCGTGACCACGCCCATGGTTATGTGAAGCCACACCCTTTTTTTTTTATTTTTTTTATAGCACGCCTTCTGTCTAGTAGTTTACAGGAAGTGTCTTAAGCCCATAATAAATATATCTGGGGCATGCTGCATGTTACACCACTTTCTTGTTTATTTTAAGAAACTTTTCTGGTCAACCACATTAGTAAATGAGGGCGTATGTGTAGTCATATTGTTGTGGGTGCTTTATTTAGTGGGAACTTGCTTAAGTAGCTTTGAGAAACACTGATCTGTAGCCCATACAACTGTATACTGAATAGTGCTGTGATCTTCTAACTAGACATTACAGAAAAGCATGTTTAGTATATGTCCATTACTAGTGATGAGCGATTACGTCGACTATTCGTCATCCGTCCGATAGTTCGATATCGCAAATATCAAGACGATTTCCGATAGTCAAAATAAGATTATCGCCGTATGACCATTAAAGTCTATGGGAGAGTAACAACACATTCATTCTTACACCCAAACATGTCTGGGTGGAGAAGCCCTGTAATTAACATCCACAACAGTCAATGATACCGTGGCACAACTTAGGCAACACACTTAGGTTATAAAACCTACAGAAAAAAAGTCAGACACCATTCACTATCCCTATCTTGTACACACAGACCCTTAAACCTACAGCCACCCACAAATTAAAAAAATTGCCAGAGGCAGTAAGATTTGATCCAACATATTACTTTGAACTGGACATTGAATATTCCGCCTTTCCTGGAATGCAGCAATGGAGCCTCCCCAAACCACGCATGAGCCCAAGATTAAAAAGTTGCCGGACAAAAATGATCTTTTAAACCACCATGTTTTAGTAGAACTGGACATAGACTAATTCCCTGTTCCTGGCCACAGCATGAGCCCCCAAACCGTGCATGACCCCCAAGAGATTAAAAAAAGTTCCAGAAATAGGAGTCTTTTAAACCACCATTTTAGTAGAACTGACATCGACTATCCCTGTCCTTGGGCCACAGCATGAGCCCCAAACCTGCATGACCCCGCAGAATTAACCAACTTCCGGAGAAAAGAGTCTTTAAAACCACCATTTTAGTTGAACTGGACATATGACTATACCTGTGTCGTACCACATTTGTGACCATAAACCATCTGAAACCCTCAGATTTAAAAATGCCGAAAAAGGATTCTTTCAACCACCATTTTAGTTTCACTAATACAGTAGACTATCCCTGTCCAGGCGGCCACAGCATGAGCCCCAAACCTTCATGACCCCCAGATTTAAAAAAGTGCCAGCAATAGGAGTCTTTTAACCACCAATTTTAGTGTTGAACTGGACATAAACTATATCTGTCCTGTACCCCGCATATAATGACCATTAAACCTTCCTGACCCCCAGAAGTTAAAAAAGTTGCCGGTAAATAGAGTCTTTAAAAACCACCATTTTAGTTTAAACTGGACATTGACTATACCTGTCCCTGTGCACAGCATGATCCCCCAAACCTGCATGACCCCCAATTTAAAAACTGCCGGGAAAAAAGGGAGTCTTTTCGAACCACCATTTTAGTTGAACTGGACATTGCCTATACTGTTCTGTACCACAGTAATTACCATTAAACCTGTCCGACCCACAGATTAAAAAGTGCCGGAAAAAGGAGTTTTTAAAACACCACATTTTTAGTTAACTGGACATTTGACATATACCTGTTCCTGGGCCCCAGCATGAGCACCAAACCTGCATGAACCTCCCACATTTAAAAATGCCTGTAAATAGGAGGTCCTTTTAACTCACCATTTTAGTTGAACTGGACACTAACTATACTGTCCCTGGTAACCGCAGTATGACCAATTAAACCTGTCTGAGCCACAAGATCAAAAAGTGCTGGGAAAAGGAAGTCTTTGTAACACCATTTTAGTTGAACCTGGACATTGACTAATACCTGACTTGTACCACTAGTATGAACATTAAGACCTGTTCTGACCCACATATTAAAAAGTGCCTGAAGAGGAGTCTTTGAACCACCATTGATAGTTGAACTGGACATTGACTAGACCTGTCCTGGGTACCTACATCTGTCAAGTCTTCCAGTACCGTCCCTTGTAACAATTCAAGGAATATTTGTATCAGCTATTTGTACATGCCAGTTTTTTTTAGTAGTTTAATTCTATAAAACACATTTTTAAAATATGGATGAATCCCACCTACGTCTTTGTTTCTCTTTTTTTTAATTGTTATTAAATGGGTTATCTCACTACAGGGATTACTACTATTTTAAAGATTTTGCAAAAACAATCTTTTTGCATTTGCAATAGTGGTCCTACCTATTCCTGTTTTTGACAGCAACCATCACCCTTGGACCACTATTGACAGTTGTGAAGAACACATGTCTTTTAAAAAACACATTTTTTAGATCGGACCTGTAGTATAGCTGCATTTCCACAGCAAAATGCCCCAAAAATTCAAAAACATACCCTTGACCACTTTTGACATTGTGAAGACAAATGTCTGTTTAAAAAAACCACATTTTTTTAGAATCGGACCTGTAGTTATAGCTCATTTCACAGCAAAATGCCCCCAAAGAATTCAAAACATGACCCTTGAGCTCACTTTTGACAATTGTGAAGAACAAATGTCTGTTAACAAAAAACCACATTTTTTAGAATAGGACCTTTAAGTTTGCTGCATTTCAAAGCAGCATACCCCATAAAAACTATAAAAATAACTGTTAAAAATTGTGAGGGAGAAATGCCACTTAGAAGGCCACATTTTTTATTTTTCCAAAGAACCCATGATTATAAGCTGTATCTCACAGCCAACCAAGACCCAAAAAATTTAAAAATATGACTTCTTAGCCACTGTTAAAAATTGTGAGGGAGAAAAGCCACTTATAATCCACATTTCTGTTCCAAAGACCATGACTATAGCTGGTATCTCCACAGCAACATGACCCCAAAAAATTATAAAATATGACTTCTCATCACTGTTAACATGTTGAATGGAGAAGATGCCACTTAGAAGCACATTCTGTTTCCAAAGGACCATAATTATAGCTTATCCTCACAGCAACAGACCTCAAACATTGAACAAAGGGAAAAATTCTGAGATAAAGGGTGTAAATGGAATACGGTGGTTGTCATGAAACCTTGCTAGGCGTCTTTACAGTCTCCACACCTCCCAAAACCAGCAAAATGATCTTTTTGGAACAAGAAAAAATAAAAAATTGCAGAAGACATTAACATTTTAAAAAAAATTTTTCAAGCGACCATTGTCTGTTTTTCAAGAGGAATGAAGTAGACCGGCAACTAAGCGTGACCTCGCAATTGGTGGAGCCACAACATCATCAGAGATCCATGCCTGAATCAATCTTGATTGAATGTCCAAACAATCAACATTATCTGTGGAAAGCCGTATGCGTTTGTCTGTAAAGACTTCCTCCTGCTGTGCTGAGGTCAGCTCAGATATGACGCTGGCTCTGCAGGACAACACCTCTATAGGGCCTGGCGAGCAAGCTTGGCTCATTCATCCATTTTGGATACCCTGAAGTCCCGATTGGGTCAGGAACACAGTCCCAAAACATCGGTGTGAGACGCAGATAGTCGGGCACCATGATCTTAAGCCGGTCTCTGGTGTGTTTGTATGTGTGCCCTTCATTACATTCATTTGAATTGTAATAAAGATTGCCCAAGGTCACCCATTTAGGCTTTCTGCAGCATTGCCTGCTGCTGCTGCCCCGCTGCTGCTGCTTTGTCACTCTACACTGTCCATGTCGCTGACCTGTTGTTCCAACCGTCGGACATTTGAAGAACGGAATCCAGACTGAGAACAGAATGTCTCCAGTTGATCAATCAGCAAAGTCTTCCATTTCCTGCATTTTACTCTCTAATTGGGTGGGTGGAAGGAAAGTGCTGATTTTGTTTTGTACCGGGAATCCAGAGGGTGCCACCCAGTAACTGTTGTTCATTTGATGGCCTAAAGCGAGGATTATGTTGAGGAAATAGAGGCATGCCAAGCACTCATGTGAAGATGAGCCTTGAATTTCCCAACCCTCTGGGTCCGAGGAGCTCTGCCAACATTCAGGCTTTTTGGCTTTGGGATGGTTTTGGGTTAAAGTGTTTCTTCTGCTCCCAAACTTGGAAGACAGAAGGCTGCTGCTAGACTTGGCCGTGTACGGGTGCATTTTCGTCAAACCGGGCTGAAGGAAAGGGCAAATGGGTCTCTGTTGGTGCTGGTGGTACTCGGGCGACGGTGGGGCTGAAGCGAGGCTGATCCCTACATGACTCTGAGAGACAAGGGCAGCTGAAGAACGCTGTGGTGGTGGCGAGGAACGGAGACAGAGGGTGTGACCAGTGGTTGGTAAGCCCGGCGTGGTTGCCCCTCCCAATTCAACTCATAGCAACTCGCTAAGCATGTGACCTAGACCATGTTGGTGGTGGTTAAACACCTAAGATTCTTGCCTTTACATATGTGTTTACGGCAAAGAAGGCGGCATATTGACTCACAGGGATGAATCAGAGCTTGCTGCAAAGAAGCCAGGGCATGAGGAGGAGATTGAGGGGGTGGGGGAGGGAGAAAAGTGAGATAAGGAGAGGACAAAGAAAGGGGGAAAAAAAAAGAGAGAAAAGGAGGGAGGGGAAGATAAAAGAGATAAAAATAGAGAAAAGCTGGAAAAGAAAGGAGGGAGAGAGGAAGGAGAGGAAGGAGAAGAGGGAGAGGAAGAAGATGAGAGGAGAAGGGGGGAAGTGGAAGAGGGAAAAGTAAGAAATGGAGAGAGAGAGAGAGAGAAAGAAGGAGGGGAGGAAGAGAGGAGAAGAGAAAGGAAGAAGAGGAAGAAGAGTAAGGTAGGAAAAGGGGGGGAGGAAGGAAAGAGGATAAGGAGCATGAAGTGTAGCAGGAAAGGGGAGGTAAAAGGGGAGAAGGAGAAGAAGGGACAGAGAAGAAAAAAGGAAAGAGTGAAGGAGGAAAAAAGGAGGTAGTGAGAAGGATATGAAGAGAAGGAAAAGAGAGGGAGAGGAGAGGAAAAGAAAGAAGATAGAAAGAAGGAAGAGAGGATAAAAGAGGAGGAAAGGAAAGGGAGAGGAGGAGAAATAAGAAGGGGGGAAGAAGAAGGGGGAAGGGGAAGGAAAGGATAAAGGGAGGAAAAAAAAAGGAGAAAGGGGGAAGATAAGAAGAGGAGTGAGAGGAAAAGGGGGGAAAAGGAGGAGAAGGAAGAGGAGAGGGAGGAGGGGAAACGAGGAAGAGGAGGGAAGAAAGAAGAAGAGAGGGAGAGGAAAAAAGAAAGAAGGAGGAGGAAAAAGAAGAAAAGTAAAGGAAGAAAGCAAAAAGAAAAGGGGAGGAGGGGGGGAAAAGAAAGAAGAAAAGGAGAACTAAGAAGAAAGGAAAAGAAGGAGAAGAAAGAGCAAAGAAAGAGAGAAGGAAAAGGGAAGAAGATAGAAGAGGAAAAAGGGAAAGAAAAAAAAGAGAAAGAGGGAGAAGGGGAAAAGGAGAGAAAGAGTAAGGGGGTAAAAAAAGGAAGAAAGCAGGGATGGAGGGAGAGAATAGGCCACTGCTCCTGTGTTTCTGCTTACCGCGGTCCCTCACGCGCAGGAATCCCGCCTTCGTACCAGCCAGGCAGTGCCCACACCCCGGTCCCCTTCTTCCTCTTTCACCTTTTCCACGGACACACTCCCGCCCCTCTCGCTTCTCCTCGGCCGCCATCCGAACGAGCTGGTCTCTTCTCTTCTCATCCCGCGCAAGCATTCTGTTTATTCCACCCTTCTCTCCTCCGCGCCCCCCTCCCTCTCGTTACCCTTTTGGCTCTCTTCTTCGCCACTTTATCTCTTACTTAAATCTTCCCTCTCTCACCTATCCTCTCCTGTCCTTTGCCTTCAACTCTTTCTTCTCACCCCGCCCTCACCTCTACACCATCCCCTTTCCCTCGCTCCCCTCTCCACTCTCGCCCCGCCTCCTCGGTCCGCCCCCCTTTTCGCCTACCTCTGTTTCGCCGCTTCTCGCCCTTTCGTCCGGTAACTGCTTTATTCTCTCGCTTTCGATCCAACTTACTTACACTTGCGCTGTGGACCCCTCTTCCCCTGTCTATTGGTTTATGCGAGTCTCTGTCTGCCGTCTGCGCTTCACACCTATCCCTCGTCACTTCCTCCCTGCCTTTTGCTTTCACCCCTCCTTTTTCCCCTGCATACCCTCTACCTCCTTCTTCTCCAAACCTGTCTGCTGACATCCCGCCTCCTCTCGATTGATCTCTTTTCGCCCCGTACTTCCTATCATTGTCCCCCTCTTACCTTCCGCTATTTCCCCCTTCTTTTCTCCTTCTCGGCCTTGTCGTTCTGTTCCCGCCTCTCCTTCCTCGTCCCTTCCTCACTATCGCTCTCTCTCTCCATCTGTTCTCTTCCTTCTATCTTTTGTCCCCGTTCCCACCCCCACCTCATTGTTACCTGTCTCGCTTCCCTCTCCCCGCTTGCTTTCCTCCCTTCTTCCATTTCTTTTTTTTGTCCCCTTGTTTATGCTCGTTCCTTGCTTCTCTTTCTTATCTTATCCCATTACTCTTTCTGTATCCCCTCTCTTACCCTTTCTCACATCTTAAGCGTGTTTCATTGACTCTCTCTTTCTCCCCAGTTTCCCGTCCCTCTTCGTCCGCATCGCCCTTTTTGCTCGTCATTTCCTAACCGCCTTCCTTTCCGCTGCCCTTCCCTACCCTTCCTTCATTTTCTCTCTCCCCTCCTTCGGTGTCTTCACCTCTTCTCTTCTATTAGTCTTTCTCTCCATTCCTCGTCCGTCCGTCGTCTATTCCCCTCGTTTCTCTGTTTTTGCTTTACTTGCTCCCCTCCTTTTTCCCACCTTTTTTTATTTTGTTCTTTGTTTTTTTCTTTTTGTTATGTCTTTTTCTTTTACCCTTTTTTTGCTTTTTTTTTTGTTTTTGAGTTGACCAGGCCCAAAAAGCCGGCGTAACCCGCTCTTCTCTTTTAAAGCATCATGCCCTTTACATTCTGCCACCACCTCCTCCTCCAACATGCGACCTCCCTCACCCAAAAAAGCGTCTTTACCCGACAAGTCCACCCCCCCACGTGTCTACCACCACTCCAATAATTGCAGAAAGCGCTTCGCAAGCAAATTCCAGCTTACACAGACCCCGATAGTAACCGCAAATTCTTCGTCAACGAACATCATAAACAACAATCAACAACCTCATCAACACCAGTGGATCAATGTGTCCGTCCTGACTTCTGCATCCAAGGAGCAGCGAGCTAACGAAGCAAGAGGCAAACTGCAAGGCGTTAGCCGTACCGCACCTTGGATTTTATGCCGATTTACCGGCTTGCCATAACTCATCCCTCTGATGGCATCAGTAACTGTGGTGTCATAGCAGATGAAAATCAAACCTCTAGGCCATTGATCTTTTTACATCTTTAACATCTGAAATTGTATACGGATAATAAAAGTGGAATTTTGCACCTAACAAATACAATCACCTTCGGATGACAACAAATTGCTGTATACAAATTTAAGTTGCAAGTAGTAGCCACAATCAACAAAGCTGGCCTTGCGACAAAGTGAAAAACACCTAACTGAAATGTATAGCGGATAATCAAATAGTGGGAGATATTGCCACCTAACAAATACACCAGCGGTATAGCAGTCAAGATTTGCTGTTAATCAAATTAAAGTGCAGGCTGCACAAGATACAAGTTATATTTTTCAACAAAAAAATAGGCCAAAAGAGTGTTAATAAAAACCCATATGCAATGCAGGTTCTAAACCTCTAAACACAGTCATGGGCTGCAAAATATCCACTCTCCTATAAAAGAGACCTGTCCTGTCTGTCTGTGTTCGCCCCTCAGCCCCCGGCCCACCCCCCTAACCCGTGCTGTACAGCGCTAGATTGCTCCTTTAAAATTCTCAGCCTAATTAACTAAAATCGTTCAAATCTCTAATCTACCAAATTCTAATGTTCACACTAAAAGCATAGATGTCCCTGTGTGAAATCAAATAGGAACAGTTTCGCTGAGCTGTTTTGAAGAGACGAACACACGTCCTGCTCTTATGAGACACAGACACACATCTGATCATAACAGGAAGCTGTTCATGTAAAACGAGTCATGTGAATTTTTCCAGCCAATCGCAACCATACTCATCCCATTCATAGACTCGCACACCCAGCTCACCTGCTCTATTCTGTAAGCTGATTTTGCTGCCGCCAAAATCAAGAAAGCACATGAAAATGGCGGCTCGAATTAATTTAATATAAAAAGAATTTTTTATTTTATAAGATATTTAATAGATTATGCACAGATTTTAACCTAAATTATCGCGTGATCGAAAAAATCCAATCAACATAAAAACCGTGCCGATTTCAACTTTGTCGATAATAATCACTCAACACTATCCATTACATATAATTAAATACATAAAATATCTTGCTAAGCACAAAGACATATTTTCTTCCTCTCTATAGTTGTTTAAGCCTTATTGTGGTGGTAAAAAATGTACATGTAGCAAAGATAACTTGGTAGAAAACAACATGATATTACAGCACAGAAAGTAATCTCAGCTTTTCAATGACTTTCAATGACTTTTGCTTTTCTTAGCACAAACAACACAGAAAGCAGGGATATCACCTTCAGGTTAAACTTTGCTATAGCCATAGAATACAGTACGTTATAGCACAGGGGTTAATTCTGGGTGTTTTTCTATTACAGCTAATTCCAAATAGCAAAAAACTATTTATTTTCATAGACAAATCCATCATGAAGAAAGTAAAAGAAATAAAAAGTTTTGATGTAAAGCATATTTGCTTAATTTGTGGCAAGTGAAATTTGCATTGGTACACTAAATCTTAGAGGCATGTAGAAAGAAAATTACATTTTCCAACATAATTTAATTATGTTTGCTTATGCAGCTTGTAATAGTATAATATTTTGCAAGTAAAGCACATTTAAGTCTTTAAATAGATCACAGATTAATTTTGCATTCCTGGTCCTGATTTTATAAGAAAAACACGTTCTCTGGAAAGTAAAATTTAATGGAAATTTAAATAATATATATCTATATCATCATGTAAATTTCTGAATGTTTGTACTGCTATGTTTTGCTTAAGCCTTCATTTATCTGATCATTACTATTTAAATAAAAAAATGAAATTTACATCACATTTGCTCACTCTTCTTTAAAACTTCAAGAACAACACATTACTTGTATCTTGCGATTACATGGATCTACCTAATGTGAACAATGTATAGTAAGCTAATAATTTTATGAAACATTAATGTAACTTACATTAATGTAATGTCCTACATGGTTGATCCAGAGAAAGGAATACTTTATGAGATAGCCATGTAAGAAGCCATGTTTCTTAATTTTTGGGGGAAAGTCTTATATACTTGACGAACCTTGTAAAAGTAATAATTTCAAGAGGATACCTCTTTAAAGTTTTTACAATTAATTAACTATGACAACTTTCTAAGGCATTGTTCTTATACTAAAAATTTCCCTTCTAAGATAATGTAGAAGCCATCTTTTCTATAGACATAGTGGTTGTGTAGTGTAGTATGACTACACTACTAATATATTATATTTAAAAAGAATTTATTATGTACTTGTCAAGGAGAGGAATACAGGTGTGGAACCTCTGAGTCTAAAGAGCAAACCTCTATTCGCCAGAGCCCACTGCAAGGTGGGTTGGGCTTGGCCGCAGGGGACTTCCAGTTCTGTACTTTTGACATGGCTATTCACGGTGACAGCTGAGTGCCCAGGCCAGTAACCAGGAAGGCACACAGAGTTGTAGCTGAATAACAGGCTGGCAGCAGGCAAGGGGTTAACAGTCAATGTGCAGCAGAGAGAGTAGGAGAAAGCATACGTCAGAATCACAGATAGACACCACCAAACTGGCCCAGAGCAGAGGAAGAAACTTGCTTAAATCACAGGTGGTGGCCAGACATTGACGCACCAATGATACACTTGCCCTTTAAATCTTAACGGGCCAGTGTGTGCGCCCTAGGAAGGAAGTCAGCACAGCAGCAGCAGGGAGCAGTACAGGAGTGTGGAGTGGTAAGTAGGAGCTGGCAGGACGTTTAGCATAGGGAACGTCGACAGAAGATTGCCCGCTGTCCTGAGTGAGGCCCAAAGGGCCCCATTAACCAGGGACATTCTTTTTTTTTTTGGTTTTATAATGTTTCAGTTTGTGTAAGGCACAAAATATGTATCTTTTTACTTTTAGTGTAAGCCCAAGGAAGCGTGAATCTAACAGCAAAGGGTCGGGTTCTCCAAAACCCTTTTTAATTTTTTTTTTAAAAAGAGAAAAAAAAACCGTAAAATGCTCAAAAAACCTTAGCCACAGTAAAAAGATGGGGGGCCCCCAAAAAAAAATTAAGAGAAAAAGGGTTTTAAGTAAAAAAAAGCCTTAAGGAGCAAATAAAAAAGGGGATTACCCTACAAACCCCCTTTACTTTTTCCCTGGTTGCCCCTAAAAACCAAAAACCACGGTTTTTTTTAAATCACTCCAAAAGGGCACCCCCCATCTGAAAAAACCTATCATTTAAACCCCCCACTTTATCCTATTCAAGTCCCAAAATTTTTTCAACCCCCAATATACGGACGATATAGAAATAATAAAGAAAAAAATTTAAGTCAATGTTTTATTTCAAAGGGCCCAATATTTGTAGATTAGGCTAAACCGGGGCCCCCTATTTCCAAAAGGTTTCGGTAAAACCCCGGGAAAGGTTTTGGGTTTTTCACTTACATTCCATTTACAAAATAGGTAAAGGGTGGGAGAAAAATTTGATGAGAAAAATGGTTCCCCCAAAAAAAAAGGGCACCCAAAAAGCTTTTAAATAAATTTTAAACTTATGCCAACAAAGGGGGGGTTTTAAAATATTTGAGTCCCGGGGGAGAAATAAAGGATATTTGCTTCAAGTATGTTTTATATAAAGCTAGGTATTTGATTTAAAATTACACCCCCTGTTTGTTTTTTATATCCCTAAGGGGGCCGTGAAAAAGGCCCTACGCCAAAACAAAGATTTTAAAAGGAATAAAGTCCAAAAATTTTTTGCTAGTGGGGCAGTTAACAACAAATAAAAATTTTTAAAACCCTGGGCTGTAGAGTCCCCCATATAAAAATTTTAACCCAAAAACAAATTCCAAAAACCCGTATCCAGGACACCAGTGATTAAAATAAGGAACATCAATATAGTGGGTCACATACAGACACCAATATTAGTCACATATGTATAAGCCCAAACTAAAGGGCTTATATTCAAATCCCCAAAGGGTTTTTTAATAGGCCCAAAAAAAAGGGCAATTTTTGGAAATTCCCAAACTAATTTTAACCCCCGGTTTTGGTTTCTGGTCTCCCTTCCCTTAATTAGGGGCACCCAAAAAACAACCCCTTTTGGTATGGGTTCCGGTGCCCTTTATGGTATGGGGGGAAAGTGTCTACACACACCGTGCATGCCGGAAATATGTGTAGTCCGGTGCGCCTGAAAGTGGCACCTTGACGTCACAGGAGTATCCAGGCATCCCGCATACACAAAAGTGTTGCTGGTGCCTTGGGTAATTTGCAGTTGTTTTGTAGTTTAAAAGGGGTTGTCCAAAGAAAAAAAAAAATAAATTTTTGGGCTTGGGCAGTTATGACTGTGATGATACCAGCCCTAAAACAGATATTGGCTTCATAAGCAGTCACCCTTTAAACAAACATTAGATTTACTTTTCCATTTTTGGGGTCCATCAAAGATGTAACTAGAGAAAGGGGCGGAAATTTTGGGACTAATGAAAGTGGGAATTGTTTTTTGAAATTTTTTGGGGAAAAAAAACGAATTTTGAACGAAGTCAGAAATTTTGGGGTGATTCGCGGGAAACAATTGATTAAAAAAGGTGCGAGCAAGTGGGGTTACTTGGGGGAAAGAAGTCTGGGGGGAAGAAAGGCGTAGGGGCCTTAAATGACATGTGCTAGAATGAAAAACCAAAACAGAGACCCGGGGGGAATTTTGTGACGTCACCGCAAAAATATTAAATCCGGGGTGCGAGCTGGCAGTTTACAAATTTCCCCTCACCTTTTGCTTTTGTAGGGAAAGGTGCTGCCGCTTGCTTTGATATCTTTACTAAAGAACTAAATTTTATACGTATTTTTTGGGGGGTTGGGCACGTTGTTCGGGGATTTTTCTCTTTCGTTTTTAATTTGATTTTGTGGGGTTTTTGGAACTGAAGTCCAGTTTTGGTCCTTTCAGCTGCATATACCCTTTTAAAAGCTATTGCTCAGTTCTTTTAGCCATTGAATATTAAAAAGGGTTTTGTAAGCCTGTTGCTGTTGTATTTTTGTTAAAAGAAACAGATTTTTTTCAATCCAAAAAAACCCCCCTTATTTTTGGGGTTTTCATTTCTTTTGCGCAATTTAGATCCAGGGGGTTTAAATTTAAGGGGTTGTTCTGCCCCGTTGTGGTCACTAAAAGAAAAAGTTTTTTTTCACCCCCAAAGAAGAAATTTTTTCCTGTGCATAATTCATATTCCCAAGGTTAATTTCAAGGGGTTTTTTTGTTGTTGTGTTTTCCCTAAAAAAACACGCCGTTTTTAAAAACGCCCAAAGCTGGTAATTTTTGGAAAACATTTCTTTTGGCAATTTACATCCAAGGGTTTTAAATAAGTATTTTTCTGCAGTTTTTTTCAGTAAAAGAAAAAAATTTTTTTTCACCGCCAAAAAGAAATTTTTCCTTTTAGCAATTTTATTTTCCGAAGGTTTAAATTTCGAGTTTTTTTTGTTGTTGTGTTCCGGAAAAATACAAAACCCTTTTTTAAAAGCTACAAAGCTTTTGGGAAATTTTTGGGAGAAAATTTCTTTTGCGCAAATTTTTCATCCAAAGGGGTTAACTAAGTATTTTTTTTGCAGTTTTATTTAGTTTTAAAAGGAAAAGTTTTTTTTCCCCCCAAAAAAGAAATTTTTTGTAGCATTTTAATTTTCCAAATTTAATTTTTTTTTTCCGAAAAGGGTTTTTTAATTAAAAACCTTGGTTTTTGGTTTTTCTTTTTATAAATTTTTTTGTAAAAAATTTTTCCCCCAAAAAAAACAGTTTTGGGGTTTTTAAAAATTTTTGGGAAAACAAAAACCATTTTTTACAATTCTTTTTTCTTTCCCATTTGTGGAGGGCAATTTTTATTCCCAAAGGGGTTTCCAAGCTTGTTAAATGGGTTTTATTTTGGGGTCAGATACGGGTGTGGTATTTATCTTTCACAATATCCCTTTATCAAAAAAAGGTCTTTTTAATTTTTGAAAAAAACAGTATGTTTAGACAGAAAGGGGGGGCAGGCTCTTTTTCTGGAGTGGCGGGACAAAACTTTCCCCGGAACAGGCCCGGCGAAACACAGAAGGGGGACATCTCCAAACAGGGGGCACTGGGGAGGCCGAAAATGCCCGGTGTCATTTTTGGGGTGGTGGTTGTTCAGGGAACCCAAAAGGTTCTTTGATTGGTTTTACTGGTCATTTCCCCTTCCCCCCAGTGCATCTGAAAACCCCCCGCCAAGAGTCCCGGGGGGGAAACGGTTTAGGGCACAAAACCCCCTTTTGGGGTTTGGGAAAGGGGGCCCGGGTGGGGTCAGGGCCCTCACTGTCCCCAAACCCCCCTCCTGTCCCAATTCCCCGGTTTCCCCCAGCCAGGGAATCTACTATGTGGGCTGGGTTTAGCGCCCCCTATACAGCGAAGATGAACAATTTTAGGAGGGCAGGGCGCAGGGTTTCTTGGCATTTCAAAAGAAAAAGGGGGCCAAAAATTTCCCCCGCTTCTTGAAATTTGGGGCAAAGTTTTAGATTTTGGAGGGGTGGCATGGGGGGGTCATGTTTTTGAGGGGGCAAACCTTTTACATACCAAAAACCGGTATGGGACAGCAAATGACGATGAAAAAAAAAAATGATGTTTATTAGCCCACCGCACTTGGGGGGGGTGGGGGAAAGCCCGGGCTTCATCATCTAGGAAAAAAAGGGGGGCGTTAGCTTGGGGCGTCAGGCAGCGGGTTTCAGCCAGCAAGTGGGGGTTTTGTGGCCGTGAGTCGCAGGGTAGAAACAGTGTGAGGTAGAGGCCCAAACGGGCCAAAGGGGTAGGGGAAAAGGATTCGCGGTTTTAAAAAAGTAGGGGAAAATGGGGCCCCAGCGAGGACTCAGTGTGGAGCCGTGGGCCGGTTTAAAAAATTTGATTTCCGGCGGTTGGGCGCAAAAACACCCGGGGGAGGCCGGGAAAATGGGTATATGTAGAATCTGTGGGGCAAAAAAGTGGGAGCATGGCCCGGGAAAACTAAGTTGGCACCATGGGCCCTTTCGTCAAAACATGGGAGCGGGCACCAAACGGTGGTGGGGAAACGTTTGGGTTTAGATTTGGGGGGTCCTTCCTGCCGCCCGGCCCCGGCAGGAACGGCCAGTGGCAACGCATGCCTTGCACCAGTCAAGGCTCCCCCACCTTTTGCAGAAGGGGCGGTTTTTTCTTTGCCCATCTCCCCTTCCCGGAACTCCTGCTCCTCGCTACTTTAGGGGGTCGGGAGTCGTTCAACCCAGGCGATTGCAAAGAGGGCAACAGTTTGGTCCAATAATTTTCCCAAAGGGGCCAGCAGCTGACGGTGCGCCTGTCCAAAATTTTGGGTACTGCGGTCCCTCCCTTTCCAAATGGTGGGGCTCTGGGACCGTTCAGAGAATAATGGTTGTGCTGAGCCGAGATTTAAGAGTTCCCAAACCGTAATTTCTTTTCCAAAAAAAGGGGAAATACCAGCCCTTCAAAAAAATTGTAGAAACAGAAGGGGGGCCAAATCTGAGCTTTATCGGTTTGTTCCGGTGCCGGGCGGCGGACGTCTTGGGGGCTGTAAATAGGTCAGGGCCAAATACTTGTATTTATGGGCCCCCTTTGGGGGAAGGGGTTCCCGTAGGGAAAACCCAAAAAATTGGGACAGGGGGAAGGGGCCCCTTTTTCCTTCCCCGTTGTCAAAAATGCGGCTCCTGCGCCCAAAATCCGCCCTCCTCCTTTCCCCCACCCCAACATTCAGCCTCCACAAATACTGCTCCTTTATTACCACTGTGGGAGGGGGAAAAAATGGGGGGCACGCGGGTTTACACCTGGCTTTTCCTCGGGGGCCCCCCGCCCCCCAAACCCCCCAAAGGAACCGCGCCCCCCCCCCCGCCCCCCCACCCCCCCCCCCCCCCCCCCCCCCCCCCCCCCCCCCCCCCCGGGTTGAAAAAAAAAACTGTCCCCGTATGCAGCAAAAAAATCGGGTTTTGTGGCTTTCTCCGCGGGAAAAGCAAATCGGAAAACCTTGGTGCGGACAATGGGGGAAAAATGGTGTTTCCCCGGGTTCACCTAGGAAAGGGGTTTGGGCCAGCGGCCTGCATGGCAAAAGTGTTCAATCGGGGTTTTGGGAAAAAGGGTTTCCCGAAATCTTTCCCGGATCTTTAGAAGATTTGAAAAAGGCCCGGGGAACTGGGTTTTCACTTCTCCATTCCTACAAAACCAGAAACACCTTCCCCGGTTTGGGAGCGGCGGAACGGCCCCCCCAACACATTCTGATATGCCCATGTTTTACACGTTTGGGAAAATTCCCGCCTGCACATGTTGGGGCCGAAAAATGTATGAAAAGGGGAAAGGCCATTAAACCCATTTTTTTATGATCAGGCAGACAGGAGTACTTCCCTTTTTTGTAAACTTTTATGTCAGGGTTTTGGGCTCATGCGTGACCCTGCCGTTTGCCCGGGCCATTTGAAAAGGGGCGACGTTATTTTTTCCCGTCGCCCGGACTTTTGGGATGGAAAAAACGGAATTCCCCCGCTTTCCCTGTTTCCTGGAAAAAAGATGTGAAAAATTCTGTCTGGGCAGGGGAATGGAGATTTGGGGAAACTTTCTGCGGCCACATGAGTCCGTTTGGGGGTTTAAATGGGAGGGAGGGGGGAGGGGGGACCCTTGGAGCAGAAGCCCTTGGGCTGGTGAAATGAGTGGTTTTTACCCAGGGGGGACAAGAGGGGGGAGCAAAAAGAATGTTGGGGGGAGGTAGAAGGAGATGAGGAAAGAGGGGAGGGTGGGCCCCCCCGCAAACACCATGGCCCGTAAAAGTGGGTTTGGGGGCAGGGGGCCCCCTCGGAGTCCTTGTGGGAGATGGCCTCCAGCATGCTGATTTTTCTGGGTGTGCACCCGCCCAATTGTCGCATCCCGGGGGAGGGAGATTTGGTTTTTCCCCCCTATTGGACCCTCGCTAAACCGGGGCCCCAAAAATGGGAGCCTTTTTCCAGCTGTTGAGAGGGAGGACAAACTCAAATACTAAAGGGAAATCCTCCGTAATCAGTTGGCTGCTGCCTATGTGCAGCATCGTCCCTCCTCTGACAGGTCTGACTGGGGGGTTCCCCAGCGCTCACGTAACACTGCCACGGCTGCGGCTGGGGGAAGGTAGGGGGGTAGGAGCAGTACCAGCTCCATCAGCAGCAACCTAAGTCTGGAGTCACTGATGAGCAGCTTCCTTCACCCGCCTAGTGAGGAGGGCAGTCGCCAGCAGCAGCAGGACCTGGAGCAGTCCCTGAACCAACAGGTGGTGGCCTACTTGGACATCACTCTGCCACCCCAGTTACAAGATCCGCTGGACTACTGGGCAGCCAAACTGGATGTGTGGCCGCAACTTGCCGAGTTTGCAGTGGAGAAGCTGTCCTGCCCGGCCAGTAGTGTGGCATCAGAGCGGGTGTTCAGTGTGGCGGGGGCCATCGTTACCCCAAGGAGAACCCGCTTGTCCACAGGAAATGTGGAACGACTGACCTTTGTCAAGATGAATCAGGTGTGGATCGGCCAGGATTTCCACACACCAATGCCTCAGCCATGTCGCCTCACCCAAACTGTGAGAAATGAGTCTGGGTTCAAACTACTTGCCTCAGCCACTATTCTGATGCTGCCACCCACCTGATGCCACACATCTGCTGACAGTTTCTTCATCTGCCATTAACCATCTTTACCAGGGACTGGTATTGCCACCCACCTCCACACGCTGTCATTGTGCCACTCTATGACCTCATGCTGCTGCTGCTGTTGTTGCTGCTGCGGTCACCTCCACACCCTGTCATTGTGCCACTCTCTGACCTCATGCTGCTGCTGCCGTCACCTCCACACTCTGTCATTGTGCCACTCTTTGGCCTCCTACTGTTTTGCCACCTCCAGAATGTCATTGTGCCACTCTCTGACCTCATGCTGCTGCTGTGGCTGCTGTCATGACCTCCACACTCTGTCATTGTGCCACTGTCTGACCTCATGCTGCTACTGTGGCTGCTGCCGTGACCTACACACTGTGTCATTGTGCCACTCTGTGGCCTACTCCTGTTTTTGCCACCTCCAGTATGTCATTGTGCCACTCTCTGACCTCATGCTGCTGTGGCTGCTGCCGTCACCTCCACACTCTGTCACTGTGCCACTCTGTGGCCTACTGATGTTGCCACCTGAGCCCTCAGCTTGTTTTATTCCAGCTGGCGCTGCCATGACTTTATCAGGCAACATTCCCGCTTCAGTTTTTTGGTCAGTTTTGCCCTCTTACGTGCCCAGGGAATTTTATAGTGAAGCGATTCTAAGAGCGGCGGCAGTCATATGCGTGTCATACTAAAACACAACATTGTATGAAGCTCCCTCTGCATATTTAAGCATGGCACAACGTTCTACAGCACCCTACAGGCTCTGTACAGCCTGGAAATAGCTGTTTTTCAACGCAATTCGTCCCGAAGTAATTCGGACTGAAACGAATTTTGTCGGAAAATTCGGCGAAGTCGGCGAATAGAATTTTTGAGAAATTCGCCCATCTCTAATAGTAACAGTGCAGCAGGACTAGTGCCAGAACTTAAAAGGTAAAGTCCTAAAAGATGTTAAGATTACATACAACAGATATAAACTGGGTAACTCATAAATATCAACCCAGTATTTTATATAAAACAGCAAAAATCTAGGCGTTCATTGAGTCCCTGTGGAGAGGTGGTCTTTAATAGAAAATCCATTCGGTCTCTCTCTGTAGTAGCAGTCTAAAAATTCTGATTGGCAATTTTGATGGAGCAGTTGCCCTAGTAAGAAGAATTATTAATAAGAACTGGTAGAAGAGTGAAGAAATCAGGTGTATATAAAAGTCTGTAAATTTTCAGTTTCTTATATAACCACGTCTGAAGAAGAGAGCTAGTACTCTCGAAAGCTCACCATCAAATATACTCAGTTAGACTCTAAAAGGTATCGCCTGATTTCTTTACTCTTCCACTACTTTCTATGGCTAACACGGTACAACATGTACAACTAGATGAGCCAGGCTGAAGGCAGTCTGGATACCAGTCTGGGTGGCAGGTCAGCGGGGAATTTCCTATGCACTAGACTTCTAAGGATAGGGAGGGTTCTCAGGATAGGGTCGAGGAAGAGTGCCTTAAGTGCAAAAATCAAACATTTTTTCATTAGTTTTTTTCTATCAAATTTTGTTGCATTTAGACCCTTATATAGCTCAGAGTAGAGTATGTCACTACTGAACAGATGGCACTAATGCTGGGGTACCCAATTCCATACAAATAGCCAAGTGACAGTGGGTATACTCCTCCTGAAACACATCGACATAGGACTCGTCAACAAAAACCGCGAGCATCAATAATTACACAGCCTAGCTGTTGCGATAGCCAATTCCAGTCAAACAGTCGTATGACAGAGCTCAAACTATTTCCATTAACACACAAAACATTAACGCTGCGGACTTCATGTAAAGGCTACAGGTCACACCTTCAGCCCAAAAATAAAGGTGAACCAATAGCAAACACAGGGCCCTACAGTCTTGAGGTAGAACACTAGATGGTGCACTACTCCTCCGAGTGCATGCGCATCTATCGTGGGTTAGACACACATAGAAAACAGCGCCACGATAGGCGTAGAAAACTTCCATCCAGCAAAGCAAATGATGGTTAGAGTACCTCCAAAGCTAAAGCACTACATCACAGCACAAACATGACACGGATACTCCAAAAGATCCTAAACCTTACGCATTCAAAGGCATTTTGCTTAGTAAATGGCATTTGCATAGAAACACTTCTGCAAAGGAAAACACATGTCACTAGCAATATTATAATAATAAGATATACATTTTCACCTTCAAAGATACGCAATACTTCTACATTTCTATTACAATAACTTATTATATGTATTCTCATTCAGTAAAGTCCATGAAAGATATAATAATAAAAAAAACTCTCATCACAAATAATATCAATGTCCATCATACAGTATATGAACCTTGGGGAAAGAAAAGGTAAAAAGGGAATGTGCGCTGTAGCTGTAATCACAGAATGAGAGTCCATGTGCAGGCACAGGGGTTCAAAAGGAATAAGGGGTTAAAGAAGATGCAAAATCCATGCAGCCCATAGGAGGTAAGAGTCTCTTGCAGGGATTTGGCATACTAAGAGTTAAAACACATAGGGCCACATGTTTGAAAACTGTTTAGTAACCTATGGGCAAAAAAGTGACTTTTAGACCTAAACAGGTTCATACATGTGGCCCATAGTCCGCAACTCTTGTGAAGGTAGTCACTGCGGACAGAATAACAGGGTAACAGAACATATAAGGGACACAGGAATAGGACAAAAAGGTGTACTCAACCACGTCTATTTCTCTGATGGGGGGCGTACTCCATCAGGGCACTTTTCTTAAACAGAACATTGCAGAAAAACAATAACAATCCAACTGGGACAACCTGAGGAATATGAAACAATTCTTTTCAGCTACTAGAGTCTCTACATGTGGGGACCGTAAAATGGGAAGTTACAGTATTTAGAGACCATATGCTGAGGGACTTTCGGGGACATAACCAGATATTGTCCTTGTGCAACGGCCTGTCTGAATATAGGTCTGTGTAAATAGGCCTGTCTCAATAGGACTACCAGTGTACAACTGATAGGCACATGTGGTGGTCACATTTGATCATGGTCTGGCAGTATTATTTGATCCTTAAAGGGGTTGTCTCACTAAAAGGATTGCTTTTTATGTTAAAGATCTTGCAAAAACAAGTCACTTCGCAATATATGTTCATTTACAGTATCCTACCTATTCTGAGATATCCCCTCTTGTATGGGCTGCATCAGCTCTTCAGGTCGCTATAGCTACAGACCTGTTCAATCTCTCATGATAGGCTGCCAGCACTGGTTGCTATAGCTACAGACCTGGCTTCTACTGCAGCCTAGTGGAAGCCAGTAAACACGCCCCTGAATTCAAAATGAAAGCAAGAAAACAGGACTGAGGTAAGATGAATTAATGTAGTGAGGCAACCTCATTAAGTAGGATTATTGGATCTTGGTATTGTAGTATTTTTATTTTTTAGTAACAATCATTTGTCTGGTATATTTGCTCCATGTATAGGTGTATTATTTGGTGACTGTTATTTATAAGGAATTACACTGTAATAGATAGGTAACAGCTAAAATGACCAAACAACACAGCCACAACACAGGAGATGTGATGCGCTCCAGCTTCACTTCCCTTGTGTGCTACTACCGGAAGCGACACTGACACTCAGAGCCCGGCTGTTCCCAAATTGATGGCCTGACCAGGATAGGTCATCGGTTTATTTCTCTCTGGATAACCCCTTTTAGTTTGTTTCCATCTGAAAAGGTTCATCTTTATATCTGTAGAGAAGGAAATACTTCATCAGTTGCAAATTTTTTTTGTAAATATTCAGGTCGTCCTGCGACTTTGTCCAAATTTTTACTTTTGGCCCACTGACTGAGATTGACATCTCTGCCATAAATGATAGATGTATCTGGGCAAATTGATGGGAGACAGTGGAAGATTTAAATGTGACAGGTCTAGCTGAATCAGACAAATGCCTGCGGATTCTGATTTGCAGTGGTCGTGTCATGTAGCCAATGTATTGAATGTTGCAAGTCGTGCAGGTGATCAAATAAATTACAAATTTTGTGTTGCAAATTTATGTAAGATCTTATAGGAAATTTTTTATTATTGTTTACTGAGCAAAAAGTGTCAGATATTTAGCGATCAACCAAGAAGTCTCAGAATTTTTTTTTATCACTTAAAAAACTAGGAGATATAATATTACGAATAGATGGAGCTTTCTGTGAAGTAAATTTAACCCCTGATTGTACCATTTCTTTAATATCTTTATTAATGGATAGCAGGGGTAAATGTTTTTTAATAATGCTGACTATTCGAGTGTATTGAGCACTGTAAGTGGTGGAAAAAACAACATTATTAGTCACATTAGAAACTCTGCTGTTATCTTGCAACAATATATCACTTTTAAATTTTGATACTGTTGTAGTAGCTCCATGCAGAGTCCTGCTCATTTATCATTTAGATTTTAAGTTGTTACACATTACTTGAGCATGTTGTTGGTATTCTGAGTCTGTACTACCATTACGTTTAGTTCGTATTAGCTTCCCTTTTAAGATATTGTTAACTACATGTCGGGGATTGCAAGAATCAACTATCAAAATTGAATTACGTGCCATTGGCTTTTCATAAGGGGTTACCTGAATGTTTTGGCCCTCAACACTTGTTAGTGTAATATCCAAATAATTAATTTTAGTTTGTTCTATATTGTATGTGAATTTCAGATTCATGTTTTATGGTTTATGAAAGTGATGAATGCTTCAGCAACATCTCCATTCCCCCACACCAGAAGCAGGTCGTCTATGTAACAACCATACCAGCTGATGTGGGGGGATGGAAAATATTTCTCCTCCCACAGTGATATATAAATATTTGCCAGCGAGGGGGAAAAATGTGTCCCCATGGATGTACCTTGTTTTTGTAGGAAGAGCCTTTTATTGAACAAGAAAAATTTATGGTTCAAGAGATATTCCACAGCAATGATTAAAAAGTCTTGCCAAGCAGGAGAAAATTTATTGTGTTGATATAAATGGTGTTTCAAAGCTCCCAAGGCTCTATCGTGTGGTATGCAGGTATAAAATCCTTCCAAATCACATGAGAGCCAGACCTCATCGTGTGACCAACTCTGCTGTTCAGTTATGGAAATCAGATGCTTGTTATCCCATCTATAGCCAGGAAGATTCCGTACCAATGGCTGCAATTGTGTATTGACCCATAGATCAAGTTTTTCATTAAGGGATGCAATGTCAGATACATTCGGTCTAAATTTGTAGGGAAAATCCCCTTTATGGATTTTTGGCAGAGAATGGCGTTACAAGACTTTCTACAATCAGTTTGTCTGTCATATTTTTAAATAACTCCCATTACGACACCCTTATACAAAATCTGTTTCTATTTGACCAAATAGTTAGCTGTAGGATCCAATGTGAGTTCTTCACCTTCAACAAGCATCCTGAAATTTTCTTTCTTATAAAAAGCTGCATCTAGTAGGACCACCGCAATGTGCTTGTTTGCCTGGCGTATCAACAGATCATTATTATCCTTTAACTCTTATAATTCCTTATGTTCTCCTTTAGTCAAATTACTGTATATACTCGAGCATAAGCTGACTTTTTCCAGCACATTTTTTATGCTGTAAAATTCCCACTCGGCTTATTCTTGAGTGTAGTATTGTACTGGCCCTCCAGAGGATCCTCCAGTGGGCTCCAGGTCTGATACAGTGAGGCCCATCACCACAGGGAGCCAGTGCTCCGAACTTCACCAGTTACCAGGTCACTACTGTGGGCCTCGAGCACCAACAGTCTCTTCAACTATATGCGTGTCCTCAGGATGCACATACAGTTGAAGGCTTCTGCGGAGCAGAGTGCTGAGTGCTGAGTAATCTGCTCCACAGATTACTCCGGTGAGCCGCAAGCAGGCTTGTGGCTCTCTGGATTATCCAGCACAGATGGCTTGATGACATCATGCCACCTGTGTCAGGAAGAAGACAGAGAACAGTAGGAGCTTCGGAGAGTGGGGTAAAGGTGAGAACTGCTTTTTTTATCTTACTGGAGGTCCTATTGCCTACCTATTTATACTGCGGGCCCTATTACCTATCTGTCTATATGGGGGCCCTATTTTCTATCTGTCTGTACTGGGTCTCTATTACCTATCTATCTATACTGGGTCCCTATTACCTACCTACCTATTCTGGGGGCTCTATTTCCTACCTAACTATACTGTGGGCCCTATTACCTATTTCTCTATGCTGGGGGGCCTATTACCTATCTGTCTATACAGGGGGCCCTATTATTTATCTGTCTGTACTGGGGGCCCTATTACCTACCAATATATCATGGGTTCCTATTACCTACCTATCTATACTGGGGGCTTTACTTTTTTATTAGAAGAGGAGTGCTGGAAACTATATTGTTTCTGCTGACTTGTGTGCATGCCCAGCCATGCACGCTAGTCAGTCAGCAGGCCGGTGCTTCTATAGTGTAGCCGTCTGCCGGCCTCCCTGATTAAAACATCATACTATACAGAGTAGTGTAACAATGTGTTCAGGAAGGGCAGGGAACCACTATACTATAGAAGCGACAGCCTCCAGCCTAGAGCGTATTCCTAGCAGATAATTATCTACTGGTCTTGCACGCTGGTCAGGAGGCTAGTGCATGTAATAGCAAGTGATTACAGCGTCTTTCTTTATAGCCATAAACATAACGTCATAAATAATGTAAAAAAACAACATGTAAAATACAAACTGTATAAATTCAATAAAGTGTATAAAGGTTTTTTTTTCTCATAATGAGCTCAATTAAGTAAAAATATAATAAACCAGACAACCCCTTTAAACAGATCTTTATGCTGTTGATTGATATATAGCTTTGCTTTGTTTTCTTCCACACTAGTAGTTAAATTGCACACAGTTTTCCATTTGCAGTCTGAGTAGCAAACAGGTAGAACACCCCACAAAATTTTTTTTTTGTTCCCTAGTACATTAAATAGTGCATTTAGTAATACTATTAAGAAACAAAACTTAAGAGAAAAATAAAAACTCATTTATCTGGGAAGGTGGGAATAGTAAATAGTAAAGCTAAAAATAGGTGGTTCCTGAAGGGGTTAAAAGACAACTTATGAATAAATTATTCACAAATGCAGAAAGATTGCCTCCATATTTTATGTGCATACAACTTTGGAGCTGTGGAACTTTACTCTACTTAAAACAGTAAGGTTCAGCTAGTGATCAAGACCAAATGGCATCCAGTATTCTGTGAAGCCTTCACAAATAATGGACATGACTAGGTGCTATTTTGCTGATCTCTCTAGATTAAGGTCTTGGCTTGCCTTTTATGTCACAACTGCCGCAAACTGGAGTAACTAGAAGAGTATAGGTATAGTAGGAATGCTGGAACTCAGTGCGAATCACACATGGACACAAAAGCAGACATTTGGTGAAATGCTTTCAAGCAAGGGACAATTACAATAAACCACGAACACATATCATAAAGTTATATAAATCTGGATATGATTATGTGGAAAATAATTTTAGGGCTCAGTGTATGAAAATCTGTTATGTTACATAAAATATATATATTTCTATCATTAACTATACTGCACAATATGATTAAATCTCAGATTTCTCATGAGGAAGATTGACATTGACATTGCTCAAAAAGGGTAACCTTCCTTATAAGGGAAAGGTACCATGTAGGTGTGCAGAGACTTATATGCCATGATCGCTGAACTAAAATATATTGAAATAAGCTCAAGAAGCGCTAGCACTCTGCACCCTATATTTGATCCAATACAAATGCACCAAACTATGACTTTAGTTAACTTATTGACTTTTTATTATAGTTTTGCAGAATTATAAGCTATAACAGCACAAAAAAGCGATTTATGTAACGGGTAAATTATAAGAAACAAAAACAAAAACATGCCATGTATATTTCAATACAGAGTTTGACAAGGTAGAGATAATTCACAAAATTGTCCATCTGTGTCTATCCATTATAGTGTCTAGCAGATCGGAAATACTTCCAGATATATTGTATACAAGAAAAAATTGAATCTTATTCAAATTAAAAATAAAATAATATACTTTATTAGTTTACAGTTTAAAAACCAGACACAATAGTAATCAAAGAAAAAATAGATCAGCTACATCAAAAATATATCACAATCACCAATTATATAATATTCTATTATGATGATAATCCAATTGAAATTACAAAAAAGAGCATATATAGGACCAATAATGATTCAGTAAGCAAAACAAAGTGTATTAAGTATAAATCTTGCGTAAATGCTATTATGTATCATAACAGTATCAGCTACCACATAACAGCACAGTTCCCCTCTGGGGAAGCCTAACGCGAAACGCGCGTTGGGACTGTGCTGTTATGTGGTAGCTGATACAGGTAACTTGGTGAGGGTGTGAATATTCATGTTTGTTTCCTTTAGATGAAGTATTAGGATATTGTGGGATTTAAAATATGCACTATTACGGTATATTGAGATGAGATGATGTGGTTATTTTATCCTACGTTTACTAGTGTGTTATAAAGACTATTTCATGAATAGTCTTTATATATGTTATATGCTATGCATTATTGTTAATGGATGACATTTTTACCCCTCCTAGCCTAGTCCTGATTGCTACTGTATTACCTTGTTCAGTATTTATTAGGTGCTTCATTTATATTGTTTTTACTATATTATAATAATGAATAAAGAAATCTATTTTTAAGCTAGTGATTGTATGTTGTTCTGTAGTGATTCATAGCAGTTTTTCTGGCTTTTTTGATAAGCATGTGTATGTTATAAATTTATGTAATTAATAACCCATGGTTGTTATGGTTCAAAACCCATCTGACCCCATCTGATATGGCTTAAAAGGGATAACTTTCCTCATTAGAGTGAGGCACCATGTAGCTGTGTAGGGATTTATAGGCTATGATCGCTCCACTGAAATTTAAATATAACCAAATAAGCTCATGGGAAAAGAGCTAAGACTCTGCACCACATATTGTATTTAGCATTTTGTGGGTCCTATTAAAATCACTGCACCTTGCATTATGACTGGGAGTAAAAACAAACCAGATACTGATCTGCAGACAGCTGTTGCAGAGAGTTTGCCCCTTATCAGTGCAGTGTAGAATACTGGATGACTACGTGAGAAGCTCTAGTTCAAATTTATATGTATTCAAAGATGCTCAAAACAAAGTGCTAGAATTCTGCACTACCTATTGTATGAATTTACATATCAGTGGAGCGA
The DNA here is from genome assembly GCA_025379985.1 of Phyllomedusa bahiana. Lineage (NCBI taxonomy): Eukaryota > Metazoa > Chordata > Amphibia > Anura > Hylidae > Phyllomedusa > Phyllomedusa bahiana. The sequence goes on from JAODAL010040811.1 coordinate 30,421, forward strand.
CCCTGGAGTATAAGTATCCATACACCTTCATGGTCCCTCTCCCTGATGAATAATGTTACCCCTGCTGAGCTACATTTGGAGCTTCTCACACATCCAACCAGTACTCTATATTGTTTATAGTATATAGTGCTAGTAGAGTGCTGCTGATATTGGATTGAGTATGCTGCATTGATGAGGAGAAAACACTCTGTCTGCAGATGAATACCTGGCTTGATTTTACTCCCAGTAGTATTGCAAGGCTCAGTGAGTCAGATGTGATTAGAAGAATGCTACATCCAGTAAGTGGCCTTACTCTATTCCTTTTACCTTATTTAAAAATATAGAAATGTCAGTGAAGTGGCTATGACATATAAGTCTCCACACACCTAGATGGTGCCTTTCCCTAATAAGGAAGGTTACCCCATTTCAGCTATATGTATGATCTCTCACATAGCCAACCAGTACTATATACTGCAATGATGAGGGGAAAACACACAGGTTTGGCTTTGTTTCCAGGCATATTGCAAAGCTCAGTAACTTGAGGAATGCTACATCCAACAGGTGGCAAAAAAGCTGTCTGCAGGTTTGGCTTTATTTCCAGTCATGTTGCAAGGCTCAGTGACTTGTTTCTACATCCAACAGGTAGATCTTTTTGTTCGAAAACATAAGCACATACATTTTCGGAGCATCTGCTGTGTTTGAAGTGTCACGTATGGGATCCTGACTTATGAGATCAGGAAAGTCTGATGATCTACTTGATTGAAATATACTAAAATATTGTGCAAACAAACCATAATGCAGTTGTACCATCCAGATAACCACAATTTACAAAGACACCAACAGTTGACCTCTGAAGATCCAGCTTCTGAACCCCCCCAAAATAATAGCTTATCATTGTAGCTTGTTTTACAGTCGCTTCAGGGAATATGTATTATTAAATATCATCCATTCAAATGAAAGACCGATAACTTAGGAGACATTTTGCTGGCAGTTATCTGCACTACTAATAGAGGAGGCTCCTGATCATCATTTTCATATTCTCTTTACTCAGAAAATCGCTTAATACCAGAATAATTTTACTTGAAATGAAAATCTCTTTTTACACTTTTTTTTTACATTGCTCAAGCATATTGACATATTGAAATAAAACTCTTCCTCTGTTATTTGTGAGATTGCACTTCTTTCTTCAATAAATATGGAGCACAGATAGCTGCAGTTACTGGCTGATTTCTTTGACCATGTTCAGACGGCTTATTCAAGCTGTAATTGCGAGCCGGATTGCGCTCGCAATTCCAGCTTGAATAAGGGGCGGGACGGGGCGGGGCCGGAGCGCGGCGGGGGAGCCGCTCGCCGGCCCCATAGACTTGCATTATCCACGGCGCGTATTGCGCCTGGATAATGTGCATGTCACTTTCTCCCCGCCCGGCGAATTCGCCGAGCGGAAAGGAGCGACAGAATCCACTGTTCTCTATGAGAACTGTGGATTACCGTATTTATTGCGACGGATTGGAGCCGTACTGCAGCGCAAATCCGGCGCGCGGTACGGCTCCAATCCGCGCCGAAATAAGCCGTGTGAACACGGCCTTTATGTTGTGACAGTATTGTAGATAGGTATAGAAATCCACAGCACACGCTATTTGAATATGCTCCAACAAGTGAATGAGAATCACAATGGGGTCATAAATAAATAAAGTGTCATTTCCATATTACAATGTCATTACATGTGAAAGATACAATATATAACATTCAATACAAAGTAAATTGGAAGGTGTGGTGAATGTGGTATGTGATTCCACATAAGGGGCGTAGCTACAGGGGGTGCAGCGGTAGCAGTCGCTACCGGGCCCTTCTGCCTGAGGGGGCCCAAAAGCCCTTCTGTCATATAAGAAAACATCAGTATTGTAAATGGTGCATGGTAACTGGGGGCCCCATTTCACTTTTTGCACTAGGGCCCAAAAGCTTGAAGTTACGCCTCTGTTCCACCTTATTATTCCACCTTATTCATAGGTAATCACTGTAAAATGAAAAGGTATTGTCCAAGCTGTCCTTGTAACCCCTCTGGCCGTTCGGTGGTGGGGATGAGTGGCGCGCGGTCTGCATGTTGGGCTGCGAGCGCACTTGTTTTCCAGCATTTAAAATTAACTGCCTTTGCTTTTCTGTCAGCAGTTGGGGCCCCGTCCCCCCCCCTAGGGTGCCACCCACTGGGCCCATAGTCCATAGGGGAAATTTTCCCAAAATTTGCCTTTGTTCCGCCCCCTGTAACGTCTTCTGACTACGAATTTTTTGGCGCCTGCCCTGCCCTTTCCCCTGCCTGCCCCCCAAAAAAAGGGAGTTTGCTACACGATTCAGTATCTTGTTGCACCGCAGCCACCTTTCGAAAGAAAGGGTCGTTCGGGGGAAAAAAGGGGACCTGGTAGGACTCCTGCCGCAGCAAGCCCAACCTTCTTTGTGGCGGGCTCTGCTGAACAACTTAGATTCTGCTCCCTGGTGTTGCTGCTACCACTGTTTGCTGTGGTCCAGCGGATCCACTACTCCAGCCGTTACTGGTATAAGTAGAATGCAAATACAGTATATAGGAATGCAGTAGAGATGTAGCAGGAAAAGGGAGCAAGGAATCTAGATGGATAGCAATAGAAGAGCAAAGAAATTAGGACCAAGAGAGGAACAAAAAGCAGGGTAAAAAGGACAAATGAGGGGGGTGTAGAGAAAAATGAGGACATATAAGTAAAATAAAAAGGCACAAGAGAGGACAGTATAAGCTGTAGAGGTGATGTGATGGATGACTTACCAATGGTAACCAGATAGGGATGAGTGGGTATGAAGATATTGGGTGGGTGGGGGGAGAAAGAAGCGAGGGAGGCATAAATGGATAGTGGTATGAGGAAAAAAAGTAGACTCCACACACACACACAAACAAAATTTTACATATATAAAATATATTATTGTGAAAAAGGGGCCCAAAACAGGTAGTTGCCTGTCTTTGCCACTAAGTGGAGCCGCCCTGGTAGGGGAGTGCCCCCAAAAGAGCCGGGGGCTTGGGGGGGGGACCAAATTTATTATCTGTCAGCAAACACAGGTTGCTGACAGCTGAAATTAGCATGGGATACCAGCCTTTTAGGGGGTTGGTTTCCCCCGGGAAAAGGGTTTGCAAAAGGGGTGGGGGTGGCTTTTCCCGCCCCCAGGTCTCCGGGTTTCCATGCCCTTGGTTTTTTTTCCCAGTCCGGGTTTGGCTAAAAAAAAACCCTGTCCCCTGCGGGGTTGATGGGGGGGGCGTTTTTTTGCTCCCTGCAGTGGTGTGTACCAAAGGAGCTGGAGAAGGCTCGGGCCCCCCAAAAGGCTGGGGGAAGCCAAAATCCCCTTTGGGTAAACCCTGAGGTTTTTTTGGTGGAAACGGGACGCTGGGGTCCAGGCCCAAATAAAAAGGGGATTTCATGTGGTGTTTTTTTGGGGCCCCGGGACGGCCTGGGGTTTTCCGTTTATGATTTATGTTTTGTTTAAATCCTAAATAAAGGGGGTTGGGGCCCATTTTAAAACCCCAAAAGCCTGTGTCGGGTCCATCCTTTCCCAACCCAAGCGGGGGGGAAATCCTGAGCAGAAGAAAACCCCCCCAGGCTGTCCAAGATGGGGTCCGAAGACAGGAGTTTTCCCATAGGTGGAGGATGCCGTGGGCATTATTGGCATTTACCCGGCAAGTTTGGGTTGCAGTCAAAAAGTCGGGCCTAACTGATGTGTGCACAAAGTTGTGCAGGAAGATCCTAAAAAGGGATATAGGACTCCCACAATTTACATGGGGACTGCTGAATTGTCCCGGGATAAGAAAGCGTTTTTTGGAAGAGACACACCTGTTTACAGAACTTTTTGGCCTGTGGGGGAAGGCTGCCAAAGGGGCCCCCAAGAGAGTATTCTGAAGAGACGGGGACGCCCCCCCTTTTACAAAAGGGGGTGTGTTGGTGGGGCCTTGTGGGGTTTTAAAAGGGGAACGGGGGCTGTCTAAAAAGTCTGTTTTGTGGTGTCGGGAAAAAATTTTTTTTGGGCAATGGAGGGGCTGCTCCCCCCTTAAAATTTGGAAAGGCCAATGCCAAGCACAAGAGAAATAATAAACACCCCGGGCGCATTTTTAAACCCAGAGCATGAGGAAATTTAAAAGCGATTGCCCAAAGGGGTTTCCCAAACTGCTGTGGTGTTTTGGAGAGGCCGGGGCCAAAAATGGGAAAAAACGGTGCCAAAATTCACCAACCTACTGGTGCAAGGAAAGCCTACAATGGAAAAAGTGCATGGAGGATGTCCCGTGGCGAGGAGGGGCCCTATCGTCCTACCCCAAAAGGGGTTAATTCGGAACAGGGGGAGCTGCAGAGCAAGATGGATGCTGCTGTTACCAAGGGCAAAAAAACCTGCAGGAGCAGGAGGGCCCGCTAAACCCCCCCAGCAGAGGGAGGCCCTGTTGGGGAGGCCCCCAGAGTGGAGAAATTGTGCTCCTGAAATGCCCCCCCTCAAAAGGGGGCCCAAAAGGTTGCAGCTGCAAGCCCTGGAGTTCCAGCTGGGTGGAGCCACACCCCAGGCTGATGCAGACAGTCAGCAGGAGAAGTCCCGACTGCACCCAGACACCATTCCCAGTGGGGAGACCCATCATGGACCTGGTAAGACTGCTCCAGGGGGGTGTATTGTGGGTGACACCGGTGTTGAGACTGCCAGGCATGGGTGCTATGAGAAACCGGATGGATCATGCAGAAGCCCAGACATGTTGCCTGAGCAGGTAAAAAGGGCTGAGAGCAGCAGGACTGTGAGTTGTGGACTCAGTGTCTCCCCAGCTGCATTTCCTAGAGGGATTGGTGACTTGGTTATCAACTGTGGTATGAATAATGTGCTAGCAGAGGGGATTAGCTCTAGTGCGCCCCTAGAGGTCATAGGGGAGAGCAGCCCAAGTAGCACAGGTGATGTGTGTCCTGTGAGGGATAGCCAGCAGTTAGGTTCTGCTCCTGTTGGTCCCAGAGAGATGTTTACCTGCTTTAATGGGAACTCTGCAAGTGTGTTGCCTGATAGAGAAACAGCTTCCCAGGAAGGTGATTGCTCTGCTGCTGTGTGTGAGGGCTCTGCTACCATGTATGAGATTAGGAGTATGAGTGTGGTGGTTATTGACCATGGGGAAAAACCATTCTGTGAAGAGTCTCTGTTTCAGTGTGGGAATGGACACGACAATGTGTCAGTGCCTCAGTGTAAGGATGATGCTGATTATGCAGATGAGAATGATGAAAAAACTTGTGCAATGAAAACGTGTGCCAGGCAGATTTGGGTACAGCCCTGATCAGTGTATTACAAGAAGGGATCTATGATAAAAATCCAGATTGTGACACTGAGGGAATGAGAATGTCATGCTGGACTGTAGTGCAGCTAAGGTAACTTTCTCCAAGCTTGCTGTATTTTCCAGTAGCTTTACTGCAGTGGTCATAAGGATTGCAGTGATGGTAGTGACGCTAGACCCAGAAAAAAAGATGGTCTGCTCAGGCGCCAGTGAAGGGGCAGGTGGAGTATTTGATCCTCATGGTAAAGAGGTTGATATCTCCCTTAGAGACAGGCAGGGATGTGCAGGAAACATCTCCACACGTTGCTGCAGAAGATCCGCTGCTCGAAAGAGCCAATGTCACTGGACATTAATGAAGGGGCCCGTGCAGTAATGTCTGAACACCGGTTTAGGAGAGGCGCTTTGTCTGCCCAGTCTGATTGGGTAAAACCTGACGTAAGTGATGAGGTTGGCAGTGGGAACCCTGAAATTACTAGCATGCTTGTTATGGGGGCTTCAGTGAGTCCTAGTGCAGCAGAAGTTGTCACTGAGATAATTCAGGTGACAGCTAGTAGCCTAGTGATGAAGCTTCAGGGTCAGGAGATAATCAGTGAGGGCCAGAGACCGTGGGTGAAGAGAAGTTGTGGTCTCATGGTAATCCTGCAGTCAAAGAGGTAGCAGGTTGGGGCTTAGGGGCGCCCTAGCGGCCATAGTGGATAGTGACCCTGAGAGGGGTGATGTCATTACTGCCTCGGTGAGGTTGTCAGGAATAGCCTGTGAATGTCGGGATACGGCTGAAGGTGGGGACATTGTTGCAGAGTGTGCATGTGTTACCCCTG
>JAODAL010040812.1:0-36516 GCA_025379985.1 Phyllomedusa bahiana
TTCAGGGTTCTGGATGAGGAAAGTGTTCTCTCGTCCTCCCTTCTTCTCCCTGTGCCCGTGTGGACAGGGGTGAACAGTGGAACCGTATCTGGCTGACCTTGTGCACCCCCTAGGGGGCCGTGCAACGTCGAGATACACCCCAAGTCAGGCCGTCGTCCCTCCAGTGGGCCGGCGGACTAGGCTGTTTTCGTCACACTCCCTGTAGGTGATATGGCATCTTGTAGTTTATATGGCCCTCTGTAGGTGATATAGCCCCCCCGTAGGTGATATGGCCCCTGTTGTTTATATGGCCCTCTGTAGGTGATATAGCCCCTCTGTAGGTTATATGGCCCCCTGTAGGTGATATTGCCCCCCCGAAGGTCATATATTCCCCCTGTAGTTTATATGGCCTCCTGCGGGTGATATAGCTCCCTGTAGGTGATATGGCCCTCTGTAGTTTATATGGCCTTCTGTAGGTGATATAACCCTCCTGTAGTTTATATAGCCCCTTGTAGGTGATATAGGCCCTCTGTAATTTATATGGCACCCTCTGGATGATATAGCACACTAGTAAATAAAATAAAAAATATAAAAAAATGCTACTTACCTTTCTGCGATCCCCGCTGGGGATCCCGCTCAGGAGCTACTTTCCAGCGTGAGCGCCCTGACGTCATCACGCCGCCTACGCCGGGATGTTTCTCCCAGGATTTTCTAGACTGGAAGCCTACGAGCTGTCGGCCTAAGAAATATAGCAGCGCAGAAGGCGATGACATCACTTCCTGCGCAGCTTAAAAACGCGGCAGGTCCGGGTTGGCACACAAACGTGCTGCCCGGTCCCACCGCAGAAGCAGAGTCACGCCATTGGGCAAGGTAAGTGGCTGCCCTGATGGACCCCCTGTGCTCGTGGGGCCCCTGGGAAACCGCCTACCCTGCCCAATGGAGACTTCCCTGATCCTACTTGAAGCCTCTCAATGGCGAGGTACAGTTGATCAATTGTAAGGTGTTGTCTTGGTCTCATGATGTCAAAATGTGAACAGCATAAGGAGGACTGTTTAAATCCCAATTCAAATCAATCCCCTAAATTTATTGGGCAATTCAGGGCTCAAACGCCTGTTGTGAATTTTGCCATTAAGCTCCTTGTTAAAGAGCTTAATGGCAAAAAGTACTGAAACACTGAACAGTCGGACATGTGCACCTAAAGTTAAGAGATTGATTCATTTAGTTCATTTAAAAAATTTTCAAGAAATTTTATGTTAATCCTAAAATTTCCACCAAAAGTCAAGTGTCACTAACTTTTTGTCATTAGTATAGTTTGGTCAGGAATACATGTGTTCTTGAAAAGGCCTGGGAGGGATCAGAGTAAATGCACCATTTTAGTTACTGTACCGTAGTAATATTAACCTCTTACCGACATTTGACGTCCCCATATGTCATGGTCAGGAAGGGGTTCCCACAATTTGACTTATGGGACTTATATTACAGCTGGCCTCATGATACATCACCTGCAGCCGGAGCTCACTAAGGGAAAGACAGAAAGAGGGGGCTCCCTCTGTCCCTTTTGGAGCAGTTTCGGTGTGATCGCGGCTGCTGATGGCTTCCCTGAGAGCCCTGGAAGTCTTTGTTAGAATTCCGGGTCTGCCCGTGATGTCACTATTCCCTGCCATGCCCTGTGGGCATGGCTGGACATAGTGATTGGCAGTTGCCATGGAGAGCAGTAATGCTGTGTACTGTTCTTCATTGTAAGGGCATGTCCTCACGGCACGGGTTTTCGGACGGTTTTTCAGGTGGTTTGCGGTTTTGCAGATCGCATGAAAAACCGTCCGAAAATTAGCACATGGGCTCCTATGAAAAACCCTTGCAGCAGTCCCCACGGCACGGGTTTTCGGCCGGCGGTTTTTCCGCCCGAACAACATTCTACATGCACATTCTTCCGTCCCGTTTTCGGACGGAAATATGTGCAAGTGAAGGGGGAGGGCTTTTCTCCGCTTATCGCGGAGAAAAGCTGTCCCCCCACCCGTGGCCAAGTGCACGGCACACAAACCGGACGAAAACCAGTCGGATAAACCGACCGGTATTTGTCCATTGCCGTGTGAACGCATCCTAACTGTGATCTGAAGATCACTGCTACAAGTCACCTATGTAGAAAAGAAACAAAAAAATGTTACCAATACAAACGTCAACTCATCCCACAAAAAACAAGCCACTATACAGCTCCATACACAGAAAAATAAAAAAGTTATGGCTTTCAGACTATTGCGATTCAAAAACCTGCTTTCCTTTTTGAATAAAAGTGTTTTTATGGTGAAAAAGTAGTAAATCACAAAAAATACAAATTGGGTATCGCTGTAATCATATTTACCTACTGGGTAAAGCTGGAATGATATTTATACCACATGGTGACTGCTGTAAAAAATAAAAATATAAAACACTACCACGATTGCTGTATTATGTTCAAAACACCTCACAACAACCTTGATGAAAAGTGATCAAAGAGTCATATGAACCTCATAATGGTACCAATAAAACATGAACTCATCCCACAAAAAACAAGTTCTTAATCTTCTCTATATACTGATGAACAAAAATATACTCAAAATCAGACTATGATGAATTTTTTTTATAAATTCTATTGTGTAAAAGTAATGAAACATAAAAAACGATATAAAATGTACATAATTACAAGGCTATGTTCACACGGTGTAATTGCGGCACGTACAGTACGGTCGCAATTACGCTAGGTGCTTTGGGAGTCGCGCTGATACACGCGTACGCCCGCGGCGCGGGGGGCGGCCCCATTGACATGCATTACTCGCGGCACGTATTTGGTGCAAGTAATTGACATGTCACTTAGGAGGCGTAATCCATAGTTCTCTATGAGAACTATGGATTACCGTAATTTCGGAGCGCATCTCGCTCATATTAGAGCGCAAATACGACGCAAAATTTGCCCGTGTGAACATACCCTATTTGTACCAACCGCATAGTAAAGTTATCCTGTCACTTACACTGCATGATGCACTATATAAAAATGTAACCCGAAAAACAATGGCGGAACATCATTTTTTCTCCCCCAATGCTAAAAAAAAACCTGTGGAACACCTGTGCGCCCAAAATGCATAATACATCCCTAAAGGAGTTCCAGGAGGGGTGTTCAATCCACAATGGGGGGAATTCTGGAAGGTTTCACCTGTTCCAGTACTTTAGAGGCTTTGCAAATGTGACATGACACCCACCAAAATCTGTGTTCCAAAAGCCAAATAACGCTCCATGCACCCAAACAGCAGGTTATACCCACATATAGGGTATTGCCAAACTTGGAAGAAATTGCGTAACAAATTTTGGGGTGCCAGGATTCCTTGTAAAAATGAAACAATGCTACCGTACAGTAGACAAATGCTACATGCTAGTAATAAATTATTTTGAGTGGAATAGCTATCTGTCTTACATGCAGAAATTTGTGAACTTTGAAATTTTTTTTTCAAATTTTCACGATATTTTTTACAAATAAACAAGATTTGTATGGTCCAAAATTTCTTACTAACTTAAAGCACAATGTGTCACGAGAAAACAATCTCTGAATCACTTGGATAGGTAAAAGTGTCAAAAAGTTATTCTCACATTGTCACGAGCAGCACCGCAGCCCGTGGTCCGGTCTGTGGGCGTACTCGTGTTCCCGCTGCGCCCGGGGCGGGTGGCCCCACGGTCCGTGGGTGCACCCGCTCCCTCGGGTGCTCTCACTTACCTGACTGCGCTCCTGCTCCGTCGCAGCCCTCTGCCGGCCGGTACACGCATCCCCGCTCCTTAGGGCATGCGCGCGCCAGCTCTGTCAAATTTAAAGGGACAGTGTGCCGGTAATTGGTGATGCCGGCCGCTGACCCTATATAATGGCTCCACCTCTTCCTTGACCTCGCCAATTCGATAGTGCCTGTACCTATGCGAGGAAGCCTTCAGTCACTCCGTTTCGTCTCTTCCGTGTACCAGTTCCGTTTACGCCTGTCTAACGACCACGAACCTTCGCTGCCTGCCCTGACCTTCTGGCCCGACCATGACTATGAGTTTGCCTGCCGCTTCTGTACCGTGTTACGCCTTGGCCGCCTCCGCAAGCAGGTCACATCAGGGGTAGCGACCTGGTGGACTCCCGCCGCAGCAAGCGGCGGGCTCTGGTGAAGACCGGGACCCACTTAGACTCCGCTCCCCGGTGTGGCCTCTACCACCGCTTGCGGTGGCACAGTGGATCCACTATCCCAGTCCGTTACAGTTGGAATTGGTCATGGATCCTGCCAAGGTTCCATTACCCAGCGTGGAAGATCTGACGTCCATTGTTGCCCAGCAATCCCAGCAGCAGGCGCAGCAGGCGCAACAGTTAGACCAACTGACGATCATGATGCAACAGCTCGTTGCCTCTCAGCGGCAGTCCCCGCCACCTCTGCCATCCGTTCCTGCACCTTCCGTCTCTTCCACCTCTATGGGACCCAAGCTCCGGCTGTCGCTCCCCTCGAAGTTTGATGGAGCCCTGAGGCTATGTAGAGGATTTATTACGCAGTGCTACATGCACGTGGAACTGATGGCCGACCAATTTCTGTCCGAATGGGCAAAAGTGGCCTTCGTCCTCAGTCTGATCTCCTGGAAGTCTCTGGCGTGGGCGACTCCCCTCTGGGACAGGGGTAATCTGGTGGTGGTCGACTTGCAGACCTTTTTTAGGGAGCTCCGTTTTGTTTTCGAGGAACCGGCACGGGCTTCGTCAGCGGAGACCGCACTCCTGAACTTGCATCAGGGAGACTCCTCAGTTGGCGACTACACCATTCAATTCCACACCCTGGCCTCAGAGCTAACCTGGAATGAGGCCGCCCTCTGCGCCACTTTCAAGAAGGGCCTCTCTAGCAGGGTCAAGGATGCTTTGGCGACGAGGGATCTTCTGGCTTCCCTGACTGAGTTGATCCACCTGGCCACGCGTATTGACATACGCTTCACCGAGAGACAAGAAGAGCTCCGCCAGGAACGTGATTCTGTTCTGCCTCGTCGATTTCCACGCTTGGCTCCGGTGTTCCAGAAGCCTCCTCTGCCGCCTCCTCAGCACTCCGGCGAGGAGCCCATGCAAATCGACCGTGCCCTACTCTCTGCACAGAAGCGTTCCCGACGTCGCACAGAGAATCTGTGTCTGTACTGCGCCAGTCCGGAGCACTTTCTGAGGGACTGTCCGCATCGTTTGCGACCCGGGAAACGCGCGCACCTAGGGCACGTGGGAGAGGCGTCCCTGGGTGTGTACTGTCCCTCTCCACGACTGATCATGCCGGTGCAGATCATCTCTAGTTCTGGAGCGAAAGTTCAAGCGTCTGACTTCTTGGATTCCTGTTCGGCAGAGAATTTTATGGATGCCGCCCTGGCATCGAAGCTTCGCTCCCCAAGAACCGCCTCGATAAGCCTCTCGCGATTTCTTCTGTGAGTGGGGAGGTCCTGCGCGACACTATCCAATACCACACAGAGCCTGTTATGATGCGCGTAGGGGCGCTCCATGGCGAGAAGATCGTGTTCTATGTACTTCCCCGTGCCTCGTCTGCAATTCTGTTGGGATTACCGTGGCTGCAATGTCACGCCCCTGTTTTAGACTGGAAAACGGGCGAAGTTACACGACATCGTTGTCTTGTAGCACCTCGCCCGGTGCTTCCCACTTCTCCACCAGCACCCTTGAAGCCGCTGCCAGGACTGCCTGCTGAGTACCAGGACTTTGCGGACATGTTTTCCGAAAAACAGGCTGAGTCCTTGCCACCTTACTACCCCCACGACTGCCCTATCGACCTGTTGCCTGGCACGAGCCCTTCTCGGGGCAGGGTTTACCCGCTGTCTGTGCCCGAGACCAAGGCCATGCCAGACTATATACAGGAGAACCTCAAGAAGGGCTTCATCCGCAAGTCCTCTTCACCGGCAGGAGCAGGCTTTTTCTTTGTGGAGAGAAAGGATGGCTCGCTACGTCCTTGCATCGACTACCGCGGCCTTAATAAAATTACGGTGAAGAACTGCTACTCGAGCTCTTTGACCGGCTTCGTGGAGCCAGGATCTTCTTCAAACTGGATTTGCAAGGGGCCTACAGTGGGAGCCAAAAGTATTGGCACCACTGCAATTTTGACAGATAAAACTCAGTTTCTTCCTGAAAATGATTGCAATCACAATTTCTTTGGTATTATTATCTTCATTTAATTTGTCTTCAATGGAAAACCACAAAAAGAAATGTCATAAAGCCAAATTGGATATAATTCCACACCAAACATAAAAAAGGGGGTGGACAAAAGTATTGGCACTGTTTGAAAAATCATGTGATGTTTCTCTAATTTGTGTAATTAACAGCACCTGTAACTTACCTGTGGCACCTAACAGGTGTTGGCAATAACTAAATCACACTTGCAGCCAGTTGACATGGATTAAAGTTGACTCAACCTCTGTCCTGTGTCCTTGTGTGTACCACACTGAGCATGGAGAAAAGAAAGGAGACCAAAGAACTGTCTGAGGACATGAGAATCCAAATTGTGAGGAAGCATGAGCAATCTCAAGGCTACAAGTCCATCTCCAAAGACCTGAATGTTCCTGTGTCTACCGTGCGCAGTGTCATCAAGAAGTTTAAAACCCATGGCACTGTGGCTAACCTCCTTAGATGTGGACGGAAAAGAAAAATTGACGAGAGATTGTGCGGATGGTGGATAAAGAACCTCGACTAACATCCAAACAAGTTCATGCTGCCCTACAGTCCAAGGGTACAACAGTGTCAACCCATACTATCCGTCCGCGTCTGAATGAAAAGGGACTGTATGGTAGGATACCCAGGAAGACCCCACTTCTTACGCCGAGACATAAAAAAGCCAGGCTGGAGTTTGCCCAAACTTACCTGAGAAAGCCTAAAACATTTTGGAAGAATGTTCTCTGGTCAGATGAGACAAAAGTAGAGCTTTTTGGGAAAAGGCATCAACATAGCGTTTACAGGGGGAAAAAAAGAGGCATTCAAAGAAAAGAACACGGTCCCTACAGTCAAACATGGCGGAGGTTCCCTGATGTTTTGGGGTTGCTTTGCTGCCTCTGGCACTGGACTGCTTGACCGTGTGCATGGCATTATGAAGTCTGAAGACTACCAACAAATTTTGCAGCATAATGTAGGGCCCAGTGTGAGAAAGCTGGGTCTCCCTGAGACGTCATGGGTCTTCCAGCAGGACAATGACCCAAAACACACTTCAAATAGCACTAGAAAATGGTTTAAGAGAAAGCACTGGAGACTTCTAAAGTGTCCAGCAATGAGTCCAGACCTGAATCCCATAGAACACCTGTGGAGAGATCCCAAAATGGCAGTTTGGAGAAGGCACTCTTTAAATCTCAGGGACCTGGAGCAGTTTGCCAAAGAAGAATGGTCTAAAATTCCAGCAGAGCATTGTAAGAAACTCATTGATGGTTACCGGAAGTGGTTGTTCGCAGTTATTTTGGCTAAAGGTTGTACTACCAAGTATTAGGCTGAGGGTGCCAATACTTTTGTCCGGCCCATTTTTGAAGTTTTGGGTGAAATGATCAATGATTTGATTTTTGTTTCATTCTGTTTTGTGTTTTTCATTGCAAGCAAAATAAATGAATATATTAATACCAAAGAATTTGTGATTGCAGTGGTGCCAATACTTTTGGCCACCACTGTATAACCTTATCCGCATCCGGGAGGGCGACGAATGGAAGACGGCATTCAACACCCAGGACGGGCATTTTGAATATTTAGTTATGCCCTTCGGCCTCTGCAATGCCCCTGCGGTGTTTCAGGGGTTCGTTAACGAGATCTTCAGGGACCTCTTATATTCTTGCATGGTCGTGTATCTGGACGACATTCTGTTTTTTTCGCCTGATCTCAAGTCCCACCGTCTCCATGTGCGGCAGGTCCTCAGACGTCTTCGGGAGAATCATCTTTTCGCCGAATTAGAGAAGTGCCAGTTTGACCAGTCCAGTCTGCCCTTCCTAGGATATATCATCTCTGCCAAGGGACTTCAAATGGATCCGGCCAAACTATCTGCCGTCCTGCAGTGCCCTTGTCCAACCCGCCTTCGGGGCATCCAGCGGTTCTTGGGGTTTGCGAATTACTACCGCCAGTTTATCCCGCACTTTTCGACACTGGTGACTCCTATTGTGGCCCTTACTAAGAAGTCTGGCAATCCTAGGTTGTGGCCAGAAGTGGCCGAAGACGCGTTCTCCCTGCTCAAGGTGGCCTTTGCTTCGACCCCCGTCTTGACTCGTCCGGACATCGAGAAACCGTTCTTCCTGGAGGTGGACACGTCGTCTGTAGGAGCAGGGTTGGTGCTCTCTCAGAGGGATTCCAAGGGCAAGTCAGTCGCGTGTGGGTTCTTTTCTAAAACGTTCTCTCCTGCTGAAAAGAACTACACTATTGGAGACCGCGAACTGTTGGCCATTAAATTGGTCCTTGAAGAGTGGCGCCATCTGCTTGAAGGGGCTCGCTATCCGGTTACTATTTACTCGGATCACAAGAATCTTGTGTACCTCCAGACGGCTCAGCACCTTAATCCCCGGCAAGCTCATTGGGCCCTCTTCTTCTCACGCTTTAACTTTGTGATCCATTTCCGCCCGGCCGAAAATGTCAAGGCTGATGCCCTGTCGCGGGCTTCGGATGTCATGGGTGTGGAATCTCCTCCCAGTCACATCATTCCACCTAACCGTCTGATTGCTGCAGCTCCGGTAGATCTATGGCAGATTCCTCCTGGCAAGACTTATGTTCGTCCTGCGCTTCGGGAGAGAATCCTGAAGTGGGGTCATAGCTCTCGGATTGCCGGCCACCCAGGTATACGAAAGACCGCCCAGCTTATAAGCTGCTACTATTGGTGGCCAGACCTTGTCAAGGATGTCAAGGACTTTGTGGATTCATGCTCCTCGTGTGCCCGCAACAAGACACCCCACCTCAAGCCTGCGGGATTGCTTCTGCCGCTGCCCATTCCAGACTGCCCGTGGTCCCATATTGCCATGGACTTTATTACGGATCTTCTGCTGTCTGCTGGTAATACCGTCATCTGGGTCATCGTTGATCGATTTTCTAAGATGGCGCACTTCGTACCACTGCCCGGGTTGCCATCCGCACCTCGTCTTGCGACCCTCTTCTTCCTGAATGTCTTCTGTTTGCATGGCCTTCCTCAACACATTGTGTCGGATCGCGGAGTACAGTTTGTCTCCAGATTCTGGCGGTCCCTCTGTTCTCAGCTTAAGGTGGATCTAGACTTCTCCTCTGCTTACCATCCACAGACGAACGGGCAGGTATAAAGAGTCAACCAGATCCTGGAGAATTATCTACGTCACTTTGTGTCGGCCCAGCAGGACGATTGGTCGGGCTTGTTACCTTGGGCAGAATTTGCCTACAACTCTCTGGATTCGGAGTCTGCGGGCGCTTCTCCACTTTTTTGTGGTTTATGGACTACATCCACGCCCACCCCTCCCACTGTCTTCAGTCTCTGGCGTCCTTGCTGTGGACACCTTGGTCCGTGACCTGGAGGCCGTTTGGAGCAGCACTCAGCGTTCTCTGCATCAGGCCTCCACCCAGGTGAAGTTACGAGCGGATAAGTACAGGAGGTTTCCCCCTTCGTTCACTCCCGGGGATAAGGTCTGGCTATCCTCCAAATATCCAATAATTGCAAACAATGCCGTATATTAGCAGTGCACACGTTATAGTCCCTGCCGTTAGGAGTAC
Organism: Phyllomedusa bahiana; assembly: GCA_025379985.1. Taxonomy (NCBI): domain Eukaryota; kingdom Metazoa; phylum Chordata; class Amphibia; order Anura; family Hylidae; genus Phyllomedusa; species Phyllomedusa bahiana. The sequence goes on from JAODAL010040812.1 coordinate 9,689, forward strand.
CTTGCTAAGACTCCCCTATATCAATCAAAAACGTACACATAGGCTGTATGGACAAAACATTGAACTTTACTTCATTTTTATAAATTGGTGCATAAAAGACATAGTTCTATGACGAACACCTTAGGCAATGAAAAACATATGAAAACGTGGCAGTACTTAGCTGTATAGCTTCTCCTGTTTAGGAGGTGAATGATAGTCCCATAGTAGACTGGTAGGAGCCGATCATGCTGAGTTGCAGCCCAGTGCCGCCATGCAATGACGCGACGTTTCGGAAGGCACGCCTTCCTTATGCTTGAGAAAGGAAGGCGTGCCTTCCGAAACGTCGCGTCATTGCATGGCGGCACTGGGCTGCAACTCAGCATGATCGGCTCCTACCAGTCTACTATGGGACTATCATTCACCTCCTAAACAGGAGAAGCTATACAGCTAAGTACTGCCACGTTTTCATATGTTTTTCATTGCCTAAGGTGTTCGTCATAGAACTATGTCTTTTATGCACCAATTTATAAAAATTAAGTAAAGTTCAATGTTTTGTCCATACAGCCTATGTGTACGTTTTTGATATCCTCCAAATATATCTGCCTGAAGATTCCATCTTACAAACTGGGTCCCCGCTACCTCGGTCCTTTTGTGGTCCTGAAGAAGATCAACCCAGTGGCCTACAAGCTATGGCTTCCCCCCTCGATGCGGATTCCGAACTCCTTCCATTTTTCCCTGCTTAAGCCAGTTATCTTGAACAGGTATTCCCGGAGGTTGTCACCTCCCGCCCTGGTGGCCGACACCTCAGATGTCTTCGCCGTAAAAGAAATTCTGGCCATGAAGATGATCAGGGGGAAACGTCATTTCCTTATTGATTGGAAGGGGTTCGGGCCTGAGGTAAGATTGTGGGAGCCGGAGGACAACATCATGGACCGAAGGTTGCTTCGGAGATTTCTTAAGGCCAGAGGGAGGGGGAGACCAAAGGGGGAGGGGGTACTGTCACGAGCAGCGCCGCAGCCCCGACCACGGGCATACTCGTGTTCCCGCTGTCCCTGTTGAGCCCGGGGTGGGTGGCCCCGCGGTCCGTTGGCGCACCCGCTCCCTCGGGCACTCTCACTTACCTGACCGTGCTCCTGCTCCCTCGCAGCCATCTGCCGGCCGGTGCGCGCATCCCCGCTCCCTAAGGCACGCGCGCGCTGGCTCTGTCACATTTAAAGGACCAGCGTGCCGGTAATTGGTGTTGCCTGCCACTGACCCTATATAATGGCTCCACCTCTTCCTTGACCTCGCCGATTCCATAGAGCCTGTACCTATGCGAGGAAGCCTTCTGTCACTCCGTTTCGTCTCTTCCGTATACCAGTTCCGTTTTCGCCTGTCTAACGACCACGAACCTTCGCTGCCTGCTCTGACCTTCTGGCCCGACCCCGACTACGAGTTTGCCTGCTGCTTCTGTACCGCGTTACGCCTTGGCCGCCTCCACAAGCAGGTCACATCAGGGGTAGTGACCTGGTGGACTCCCGCCGCGGCAAGTCCATCCCGCTTTGCGGCGGGCTCTGGAGCAGACCGGGACCCACTTAGACTACACTCCCCGGTGTGGCTTCTACCACCACTTGCGGTGGCCCAGTGGATCCACTATCCCAGTCCGTTACACACATAAAGTGACATGTCAGATTTTAAAAACGGGGCTCTGTCAGGAAGGTCAAAACTGGCTCCGGCAGTAAGGGGTTAATAGTACTTTTCATAGTAATAGCTATAGTATTAATTGGAGAACAGTGTACAAAAATTACTCTACTATTAATAGGACTACTAAGATAGCAGTAATGTAGAGCTTCTGTAGGGCCTCGGCTGCTATGACAACCAGTTGGCACCCTGCAATCTCATCCCAGGGGACTAATCTGCAGCATCTAAGGGGTTAACATGCCACTGATCCCAGCTGCTGGAGACAAGTCCCTGCTGTGGCTAACAGCTGAAACCTACCTTGTATGGAGTGGGTTCCATACACCCTTAGGCTATGTCTACACGGCACATGAAAACGGTCAGATTTTCTGCAGTTTTAGTATTTTGAAACGACTCAAAATCTGACCATTTATCCAGCCCATAGACTGGATAAAAAAAACGACCTGTAGTCTGGTGCCGGTGGATTTAAGAACTCGCTGTATAACCTGACGGCATTTTGCATTTTCCTGTCAGTTTACCATACAATCAACTGTACAAGCTGATGGCAAAAAAACAAGAACCGACTGCGGTTTTCACGCAAAAAGTGACAAAAAACGCGCTCGTGCATCAGAAAAAAAAACTGTTGACTTTCCGACAATTTTTGTACGATGCTGTGTGGATCTAGCCTTACCAACCTTGTGACTAGGGGCGTAACTACAGGGGTAGCAGACATAGCAGCTGCCACGGGACCTGGGCTCTTAGGGGACCCGGACCCTGGGGCAGATGCTGACACGTCTGCTGCCCCGGTAGTTCTGCTCCTGCGTCTGCCGGCAGCGAACATAACAGTTCACCACAGGCGGACGCGGAGCTGTGGGGCCCGGTGCATCCTGCCTCTGAATGCCTGGGCCCTCTGGCCCGAGCGCTCAGACGCATGACCGCCCGGTGTTAGCAGAGCAGAGCCGCTTGTGCTCCGCTCCACTAATCTGCCTGCTAGGCCTTAAGCCTAGCAGGCGCCGGCGCACAATGCTGACGTGGGTGACCGAGCACAGAGACTGCCCGGGAACTGAGCTGCGAGGGAGCATGGGGCAGGTGAGTAAGGGATTTCTTTTGTTCTTTTACATTAAAGTAGCCTGGCTGCCTGACCCTGGCTACCTACCTAACCCTGGCTACCTGCTTGACCCTGGCTACCTACCTGACCCTGCCTGGCTACCTTCCTTGACCCTGGCTATGTACCTGACCGTGCCTGGCTACCTAACAGACCCTGCCTGACCCTGGCTACCTACCTGACCCTGGCAACCTACCAGACCATGGTTACCTAGCAGACCCTGGCTACCTACCTGACCCTGTCTGGCTACCTACCTGACCCTGGCTACCTAGCAGACCCTGGCTACCTACCAGACCCTGGCTACCTACCAGACCCTAGCTACCTACTTGACCCTGCCTGACTACCTAACTGACCCTGGCTACCTAGCATACCCTGGCTACCTACCAGACCCGGGCTACCTACCAGACCCTAGCTACCTACTTGACCCTGCCTGGATACCTACCAGATACTGGTTACCTACCAGACCCTGGCTACCTACCTGACCTTGCCTGGCTACCTAGCTGACCCTGTCTGGCTACCTACCTGACCCTGGCTACCTGGCGCGTATATTTACCCGGCCTCGTCCTGCTTCCTCCTCGAACGGCACGCTGCTGTCTTCTGCCTTGCACTTTCCCGGCTGGCCACAAGGGGCAAGCGCGAGCAGCTATCCTGGATTTAAACGGCCAGTGCACTGCAGGTCTTCTCTTTCCACCTATGGCGTTCGGACACGGGCTTTATAGGGATTCTATAGCCACAGGATGCCTTATGGAACCTGTATACTTCCATGCCCAACCACATCTCATCTTACATCCAGCCTAGAGGTGGTCAACAGTGCAATAGAGCCCCACTCAATTATACAGTTTTCCCCAGAAAGCACATCCTTTAGCTCTAAGGCTATGACTCCACTACACAGGTTTACGATCGTCTTTTCAGCACTTTTAGGATTTTAAAAGCACCGAAAATACGATCGTTCGTGCGGCTCCATAGACTAGAATAGAAAAGACGAGCTGTAGTCTCCACAGCTCATCTTTTCTATGAACGTCTTTCGGTGCCGGCGTATTATACAACATGTTGTATAATACGCCTGCGCTTCCAGTTTTCTCGGCATCAAAAAAATTAGACACAAAACATGACAAAAACCTCGGCCCTGCATCGGAAAAAAATGTGTGCTTTCAGCCGTTTTTTGTCCGATGCAGTGTAACCATTCAAAAGTTTGGTGTCACTTAGGAATTTCCTTATTTTTGAAAGAAAAGCACAATTTTTTTCAATGAAGCTAACATTAAATGAATCAGAAATCCACTCTATACATTGTTAATGTGGTAAATGAATATTCTAGCTGCAAACGTCTGGTTGTTAATGCAATATTCACATAGGTGTATAGAGGCCCATTTCCAACAACCATCACTCCAGTGTTCTAATGGGACATTGTGTTTGGATATTTTGAACACCCTTGAAAACTCTTGTGCAAGTATGTTAGCACAGCTGAAAACAGTTTTGCTGATTAGAGAAGCTATAAAACTGACCTTCCTTTGAGCTAGTTGAGAATCTGGAGCATTACATTTGTTGGTTCGATGAAACTTGCAAAATGGCCAGAAAAAGAGAACTTTCATGTGAAACTCGACAGTCTATTCTAGTTCTGAGAGATGAAGCCTATTCCATGTGAGAAATTGCCAAGAAACTGAAGATTTCCTACAACAGTGTGTACTACTCGCTTCAGAGGAGAGCACAAACAGGCTCTAACCACAGAAGAAAGAGAAGTGGGAGGCCCCGCTGCACAACTGAGCAACAAGACAAGTACATTAGAGTCTCTAGTTTGAGAAATCGACGTCTCACAGGTCCTCAACTGGCAGCTTCATTAAATAGTACCCGCAAAATGCCAGTGTCAACGTCTACAGTGAGGAGGCGACTCCAGGATGCTGGCCTTCAGGGCAGAGTGGCAAAGAAAAAAACCATATCTGAGACTGGCTAATGAAAGGAAAAGATTAATATGGGCTAAAGAACACAGACATTGGACAGAGGAAGATTGGAAAAAGTGTTATGGAAAGACGAATCGAAGTTTGAGGTGTTTGGATCACACAGAAGAACATTTGTGAGACACAGAACAACTGAAAAGATGCCTGAAGAGCCTGACGCCATCTGTCAAGCATGGTGGAGGTCACGTGACGGTCTGGGGTGGCTTTGGTGCTGGTAAAGTGGGAGATTTGTACAAGGTAAAAAGGATTTTGAATAAGGAAGGCTATCACTCCATTTTGCAACGCCATGCCATATCCTGTGGACGGCGCTTGATTGGAGCCAATTTCATCCTGCAACAGGACAATGACCCAAAGCACATCTCCAAATTATGCAAGAACTATTTAGGGAAGAAGCAGGCAGCTGGTATTCTATCTGTAATGGAGTGGCCAGCGCAGTCACCAGATCTCAACCCCATTGAGCTGTTGTGGGAGCAGCTTGACCGTATGGTACGCAAAAAGTGCCCATCAAGGCAATCCAACTTGTGGGAGGGGCTTCTGGAAGCATGGGTTGAAATTTCTCCAGATTACCTCAGCAAATTAACAGCTAGAATGTGAAAGGTCTGCAATGCTGGAATTACTGCAAAGGGAGCATTCTTTGACGAAAGCAAAGTTTGAAGTAGAAAATTATTATTTCAAATAAAAATCATTATTTCTAACCTTGTCAATGTCTGGACGATATTTCTATTCATTTTGCAACTCATTTGATAAATAAAAGTACGAGTTTTCAGGGAAAACACAAAATGTCTGGGTAACCCCAAACTTTTGAACAGTAGTGTATATCATCATTACTTTACATATATAAACTTTGGTTTGATTCCTTCTTGATGCGTTATGTTTGTTTGTCAGTGAGTGTGCATGGGCTGTGCAGAATCCCTAGCGTACCATTGACTGAGTCCTAAAACAGGTAACATAAATGACCCAAATAAATGTGTCCACCACCAGATGGCACCACAGACAACAGAAAAGTACGTCCAGGACAAACTTTCAAACACTTTCTCCAGTTTCTTTGGGAAAGTTCCGTGCATTTACTTTCTACCTCTCCTTCTTGTTGTCTCTCGCGTACGGAAAACTACAACTAAGATTTTACTAGGGAAAAAATGTTTCCAGTGACAACACTTTCTTTCCATGAAGATAAAACCTGAGTTGTGTCAGTTAATATTCCACTTTGACAAATTTTTTCCTTTTCTGCTGACGTCCCCCATCAAGCTGTTCTGATGCTCCCCCCATGCTAGTGTGTCTCAGGGGCAGGGCTTCCCATTAAAATGTGAATCACTAGGCTCTTACTATATCCCCTGCCTGCTCCTTGCTGGGCTGCCTGCTTTCACTGGACACTTTCTTCAGTGCTGGATTCTTAAGATACTGATTTATTTCTGAAAAATCCACAAGACACTGGCGTTTGGCCACTGCGTTCTGTCCGAGGCTCATTCCCAGGTACCTAGCTTTTTTGATATTACTTGACTTTTGCAAAGTGGAACCAGGTTCACATGGGAAATGCAATGTCAGAATGACACTTCCCTGATACTACCCACAAATACTGCTTAATAATGCATCATAATGTCTCTAGTGCATCCTTTTTGCCTAAAGCACAGGCAATCTGCACAGGTTGCCATGGAAGATATCATTTCTGAAAGCTCGGGCAATTTATAAGGTTCCTGTTGAAGGACACCTTACCCTCCACCCATTGAGGTGCTAATGCCACCATGACGTGCACAATTTGGAATATCCTATAGAGCTAATTTGCTAAGACAATGTCAATGTCAATTTAGTTTTGTGGAGTAATTAGTGGCAATCAGAATGGTGCTTGCCATTTAATATCTTGGATATTTATTTCATAGATTTGTTGCAGCAGTTATAACAGGTCTTGCCTTTGGACACTTATTCCATTATTTTGCCCTACGTAACTGGTGTCATGGGATGTGATTAATTCACCATACCACCATGTGAACTAAAAAAGAAAACTGAGCTTTTATCATTTTTAATTGTTTACTTTAATAAATAGTATTATTATATTACAATATTATCAGATTGGTATTACTAGTATAATTTTATTATTAGAACATTTTACTGTATTATAATTATTATTATTGGATTTTTACTATTAATATTATATATTTTACTATATTATTTTGTTCTACTATTATTATTCCTATAGTATTATTATGCTTACTCTATTATTTATGTTCTTACTATTAGGGTATGTTCACACGGTATATTGCGGCGTGTACAGTACGCACCACAGTACATCGTTTTTTTCGGTAGCTCACGCTAATACACGCTTACCACCGAGGCCAGCAGCCCGCTAGCCACATAGACATTCATTACTCGAGGTGCGTATTCGCCGCAAGTAATTGACAGGTCACTTATCTCCCCGTGGGTACAATACGATCGTATTGTACATGGGGGTGGGTGGGGTGGAGGCGTAATCCCTAGTTCTCGGATTACCGCAATTATGGGGCGCATTCCCTGACGTATTAAGCGCAGTACGCCGTGAAATACGCGCCGAAATGTGCCCCAAAATAAGCCGTGTGAACATACCCTTATCATGTATTTTTATTCTATTATTTTATTCTATTATTATTATTATTATTAATATCATAATCATAATCTATTTTAGCATTAAAGGGGTTCTCCAAATATTTTAAAAACTTCCTTATTGCCCCCCCACAGTGCTAAAATAAAAACTTACCAGTATTTGTTTCTCCTACTGCCCCGCTCCTCTCCTCCGTCGATGTTTATGGCTCACATGTTCATTGTGTCATTTGCTTTCTGTCTGTGTAGCCTATTAAGGTTTATTCAATTTTGGATGTAGCCACTAGGCTTTATTTATTGTTTAGGTACCGTTTTTTAAACATTATTATCTCATCTGTTTTTGGCTATGTTCAAACGGGCAAATTTCGTCGTGGCTTTCGCATCATATTTGCGCTCTAACACGCTCGTGTTTCGGCCCGCAATTACGGGGCTGCCGGCCCCCCCACGCCGCGGGAGTGCACGCTGATCAGCGCGACTCCCAAATCACCCGGCGTAATTGTGGCCGTACTGTACGTGACGCAATTACGCCGTGTGAACATAGCCTTTGGGGACGTTCACACAGCGTATTGCGGCGCATACAGTACCACGCTGGGAAGATGTGACATGTCAATTGTTTTCCCTGCCGCGTATTATACGCTGGGGAAAGCGTCGGGTATCCATAGCTCTCAATGAAAGCTATGAATTACCGTAATCGCAAGGCTTATTTCGGGCATATTGCAGCGCAATTACATGCCGAAATATGTCCCTCAATTACCCCATGTGAACATACCCTTAGATCCACTTGGCTAGATTGGTCAAACGAGAAACAGTTCTCATAGAGATCTGGAGCTGTAGTCGTAAATAATTGGTTAAGCTATTCTTAAAGAGAACCTGTCACATAGGTTATGCCCCCCTTGCTGAGGACAGCACAAGCTAGTGACAGACCTGCTGTTTCCAGCGCTGTGTCCCTTATTCTGTAAGATGCGCTGTGGTGGGACCTGCTCCAGTCATACATCTGTGGCATCTCGCATCAAGGTACAAAAAACCTATAATTGTTCATGTAGCGTTATTATTACTGCCAAAATGATGGACACCACAACAGAACGCTGACAGATTCAACCGCAAGTCAATACAGTTTCTCAGACTGCTGGTATTGGACCATACAGCCAATAATATCTTAGTATACATCATATTACAGAACCGCCAGTGCATCATGGATTCCATTACAAATTCATGTTTTTTTTTTTTGTTTTTTTTTGTGGGGGGTGGGGGTGGGGGGTGATTGCATACAATGCAGCAGTCAGATGTTAATTAAAATTCTATAGTTAAAGGGGTTTTCTCACCACAATAATTAATTTTTTTTGCTGTTTTGATTTTGCTTTGTTCAGGAGATAAAGGAGATTTTATCTACTGCTAGTGTACACAGGTTTCTCTTGTTCACAACCACCGCTCCCTGCAACCGTTCCACCATGGTAACTCACTCCCTGCTGAGTCCTATATTTAGCACAGGAGCATGATTACCTAAGTTAGTTACAAGTTTTAAGCCTTACAGCTCTGTACCTTATCAACGACATTTTCTAAATCCCCCCAGAAACTATGTTACGTACAAGCTCAGCTAGAAATACTAAAGCTGAGCTTTACTATAGAACCACCCGCAGCCTGACCAGGAAGTGTGAGTCTAAAATTGCCTGTGGATCTGTGTAATAGCAACCCCTTTAAATATAAGAATGTCTTCATAAATAACATTTTTGTATGTATCATTTTAGCGTTTTAGTGTTTTTGTTCCCTTTGTTGTTGTAGGTGAACAATCTTTTGTTGTTTTTCTCCATAGACTTGTACAAAACTGCACAAACTATAAACAGCCATAAAAATACTTTTTCACTGCAAAAAGTTTTAACATGCATTTTAAAATACTATGAAAACTCTGTGGGGAGGGCCTAAAAGTGGGATCAGACAAACGCATGAAAGATTCCCTCCAGTGTTTCTCTGTTTGTGGAGACACAACTGGACAGTGGGAAATATAGCCACCAAGGCAACTGTATGATGTCTAATGAGTGTGGTGGAAAGTTACTATTAATTAGAATAGGACCTTTATGTGGTATTTATTGGGCATTAACCAGTTGCCTTGAAAACTGTACCACCCAGTACATACTTGTCGACAATCCCAATTTTGGTCGAAAATCCCTTGAACTGGACCAAAAAATATACCCTAGGGTTAGGGTTTTTAAACTGGTTTTATGCAAGAATTTATAGTTCCATGTCATTTCCAGTCTGGTGTCACTTCTATGCTGATATCACTCCAGGTTAAAGTAACACATGGGTTAGGGTTAATGTTAGACCGAAAGTGATGTTAGACCGAAAATAACACCAAGCTAATAGAGCTGCAGAACTGAAAGGTCACGTGTACAAAGGCATAAAAAAAACGTATCTTTAAAGGGGTTTTCTCATTACATCGATTCATCTTATCTCAGTCCTGCTTTCTCGGACTTCATTTTTGAAGTCAGGGGCGTGTTTACTGGCTTCTACTGGCCTGCAGTGATGAGCTGCAGAGGACACCAGGTCTTTAGCAGTGGCAGCCTATCAGGAGAGATCAAACAGGTCTGTAGCTATAGCAACCCGAGGAGCAGCCCATACAAGAGGGGATATCTCAGAATGGGTAGGACCTTGTTAATGGACATATATTGCAAAGTGACTTGCTTTTGCAAGATCTTTAACATAAAAATCAATCCTTGTAGTGAAACAACCCCTTTAAAGGAGTTGTCTCACTTCAGACAATGAGGGAATATCGCTAGATCAGTCCCATTCCACCTCTGGTTTCAGGGCTCGTTTGGGTGATATGCCATCATTGTCGCAACCCCTTTAACCCTAACAGTTTGAGGTCAGAGTGAGATTAGGATTAGAGCTTGGTTACCGTACTAAAATTTAGGTTTTGGACGTATCAAACCTGAATTTTTTCATAAATTTGGTATAACCAGTGTCAAATTGAACTGGGATCTGTTTGATTAATACTACAGAGATCTTGAAACTGTTGAGGAATGAAGAAAAAACCCCACAAAGTATGTTCAAATGTTTAGGGCTTTTTATCACACAGTGATTAAGCTTTGTGTGCATAATATAAAAAAGTTGCACATAACATCTGCTTAAAGTGGAATAGTCACCTGTTCTCACAATCAGTGTTGGACTGGGGTGTCTGGGGCCCACTAGTGGAGCTGTTTCTTGGGGCCCACTAGTGGAGCTGTTTCTTGGGGCCCACTAGTGGAGCTGTTTCTTGGGGCCCACCAGTGGATTTGATTCTTGGGTTCCACCAATGAAATTAATTTTTTTAGACCCACCAGGGGAGGGATTTTGTGAAGCACCAACAAGGAAACCCCAAAAGGCCCGGTGACATCCCAGGTCTAAACAAAACATAGAACATAACAGACGGAGGCCAGGCCAAAAACAGACAAAAACAGAAGCACGAAACACAAACAAGAGACTAGACCAAGAACTCACGTCAAGGCTCAGAACACAGACAGGTAGTCGGCTAAAACACAGACTAGGACTATGGCAAGAACACGAGGAAAGAGCAAGACAGAACAAAAACTAAGGACACAGGCAAACAAGACAAGATGACAAGACCCAAGCTAAGCCAAGCAAGCTCAGCAAGACAAGCAAGGGTCCGGTCCAGAGGTGTGGGACAAACTGCTAAATAAAGCAGCAAGTGAAAGGGGATTGGCTCGAAAAGCCACACCCAGCTGAAACATAAGTTAAGTCCCAAAGGGTGCAGTATTCCCCCCCTGGTAGCCGGGAGGATCTGAGGTGGCCGCATGGTGCATACAGTATGGCCAAAAAAAGAAAGGAAGCCGCATGATGAATACAATAGGGCCCATGACCCGTGCGAACGCGGATAAAATCCACTTTTTTGGTTTTCAACATGCTGAAACCCTTTTGGGCATCTCTTTGATCAAATTCAAGCTATTCACCTAAATCTGATTCAGGTCTCTTCTACACCAATTTCCCCAAGGGTTTTGCATACTGGTTTGATCACTTTAGTATAAATGCGTTTTTCTTACGTAATGTATCCACATGTGTTTTGGGTTTGGGTCTGGGGGCGTGAAAGGTCAATCACAATTTTTACTACATCCACATAACTTCAGGTGTTTTCCTGCTGAACAGGGATCTCTTTTCATAACCTAGTACTCCGGGGGTAGAAGTAACTCAGTTGTAGGGTCTCACATAAAAATAAAAATAATAATAAAAATCTTTATTTCATAGCGCCAACATTTCCGCAGCATTTTTCAAATTAAGGGGAAACATACAGTCATTACAATTTAAAAAAACTTACAAATGAGACCAAGGGTGAGGGCCCGCCCCCTGAGAGCTTACAATCATAAGGGGTGTTTTGGGGGGAAACATCGGTAAGAAATGGGAAGTTTTACAAATTGGGCCCGCCCTGTTTCATAAATGGGGGTGGTTTACAGAAAAAGGATGAAAACCCCCACCCAAAAGTACATCTTTTAAAAATTTAATCCTGTGAATGCCCCAAAGGGAGGGAGTGACAGTGTGTGTAAAACGTTAGGGATTTGGGGGGGCCCGACTGAAAATTTTTTCAGGCCCTCTTAAAAATGTTAGGGTTGTGAATGTGCCTGATCACCCGCGGTAGCATATTCCAGAGAATTGGTGCCGCACGTGTGAAATCTTGTAGGCGGGCATAAGGAGGTTCGGATGATTGAGGAATGTAGTCTGATATCATCAGCAGAGCAGAGAGCACGGGTAGAGCGGTAGACAGAGACTAGGGAGGAGATGTAGGGAGGAGCAGCGCTGTGGAGAGCTTTATGGGTGAGAGTGCTGAGTTTATACTGTATCCTGTACTGGATGGGCAACCAGTGCAGTGACTGACACAGGTAGAGGCAGCAGTATGCGGCTGGAGAGAAAGACAAGCCTGCATTCAGGACAGATTGGAGAGGGGAGAGTTTGCAGAGAGGGAGACCGATAAGCAAGGAGTTGCAGTAGTCAAGACGAGAAAGAATAAGAGCAGTAATGAGAGTTTGAGTCGTTTCCACAGTGAGAAATGGACGGATTTTGGAGATATTCTTGAGGTGCAGGTGACAGGAGCGGGCAAGGGATTGGATATATGGGGAGAAGGTCAGATCAGAATCAAATAAAACCCCTAGACAACGGGCCTGCTGCCTAGGAGAAATGGTGGTACCACATACAGAAACAGAAATAGCTCAGTATTGACATCACTAGTGATCCTGGTTAAGTATTCAACTCCTTTGGATGTGAAACAACCCCATATCTTCAGGCTTCCTCCACTGAACTTGACAACTCCTTCAATTTCTCGATCCGTTAACCTCCTTTTGCCTTGATTTTTCCAGACCCATCTGCACCCATCAAAGCCTGGTCTATTGACTTTCGCCTCATGGATCCAAATCATCAGTTTTCTTCTTTCTGATGTAGTTTCCTATCTTCCACTTTTCGTACTTTTGTGCAAACTCTAATTAATGTTTCCTATGACGATACTGTCGAGGCATCTTCAGCTTTTTTTGGGCCACCATCCCAGATTTATGTAATGCATGTCGCACGGTGCCTGCGTGGACATCTTTTGACGTCTCAGATCTCACTGTTATGAAGCATACGACCCACTTCCACTGCCATGTTTGGCAATTTCTTGGCCGAGAGACGCTATCGATGAGCTGGATGATGCGGTTTCTCTTTTCTTGGGAAATCTTCATGGCTGCTCCTCGATTCAAACCATTGAGCTTTTGCTTGGGAATCAACCTAATAACACTCTGAGCTATTAGGGAATGTGAGAACAGGTTGTAATTTGTAGTTTGTTCCACCACCAGGAGCAAAGTAGTAACAATGCAGTTACATGACAAGAATCTGCAGAACTAAGCATATGTTAAATAGGTGCAAGTCAAATTTATGTATGAGATCACCAAGATGATTGTCTATAAAATGATGGTAGCCTCACATTCAAAGTGGTAGTGGATGGTGATATATGGAGCCTGAATTTAATAAATTAAAAACATTGTTACCATTTTGCTTGTCGGTGCACCTTTTGCACTCTGCCTTGGCTTTGTGCCTCTCTTTCTCTGCATTTCTCTCTGAAAAGCAGCCCCATGCCTGCAATACTCTGGGGCCTATTAGGTTTATCTCCTGCTTCCTTGTGGGCCAATCTGAGCTTGCTCACAATAAAGGAAGCCATGTTGTTAGCTAACATTCAGAAGTAAGCTGAGTATAAGTAATGAATGACTTTAAAGGGGTTGTCTCACTACATTGATTCATCTTACCTCAGTCCTGTTTTCTGTTTTCATTTTGAATTCAGGGGCGTGTTTACTGAATTCTATTAGGCTGCAGTAGAAGCCAGGTCTGTAGCTAAAGCAACCAGAGCTGGCAGCCTATCATGAGAGATAGAACAGGTCTGTAGCCATAGCGACCTGAGGAGCTGATGTAGCCCATACAAGACGGGATAGCTCAGAATAGGTAGGACACTGTTAATGGACATATATTGCAAAATGACTTGTTTTTGCAAGATCTTTAACCCTTATAGTGAGACAACCCCTTTAAGGCTACGTCTACATAGAAGAGGATAAAATATTGGTCGGATTTTAATTAGAATCAGACCAGTATTTTACACTAGTTTTTCATCTTGTTTTTTATCACATTTTTTCCGCAGTTTTCGGATTTCAGGCACCCCTTCAATTGAACAGTACTGCAATCCGCCGTTTTACAATTTATTATAGAACATGTTCTAAGTTTGTTTTTAAACCCTTTACCGACTTTTTGACGTACCCATACTTTCAAGGTCGGGTAGGGGTTTCCGCAAATTAAACTATGGGTACGTCATGGCGATCTTGCGTGCTCACAAGCGAGCGCGCAAGATCGCAGCATGGAACCAGCGGTAATTACCGGCTGGCATCATGCCGCACCCCCCCCACAGCCGGAGTGAACTCCGGCTCCCGGGAGATTAACCCTTCGAAAATCGCGACATCGTGGTCGCGACATCGAAAGCTGCAGGCAGCAGGAGTGAGCTCCTGCTGCCCACGATCCGGCGCAGAAAATGACGCTCACCGCCGCTACTTGTCTCCTACCCAGACAGCCCAAACGCTGAATGAAGCATCCGGGCTGTCTGGTGACGTCACGATCCCACAATGCATTGTGGGCAACGTGACTGACAGTTTTCCATGGAGACCAGTACAAGCTATAAGCTGTGTGCTGATCTCCTATTGTATCAACGATCTGACCATCGTTCATACAACTCCCCTCTGTAAAAAAGTAAAACACAAAAAATAAAATAAAAATACCGCCCTTTTCCCCTTTTCAAACGCCAATCGCCCCAAAAAAGATCAATAATAATTAAAGTACCCATATTTGGTATTTAGCCCGCGTAACGACCCACCCTATAAATCTGTCATGTTAATTAACCCATACGGTGAACGCCGTAAAAAAAAAACCCAAAACACCGTCCCAGAATTGCGATTTTTGTTCCTCCTGCAGCACCTAAAATGGAGTAAAAAGCGATCAAAAACTCATATCAACATCAAAGTGGTGCCAATTAAAACGTCAGTTCATCCCGCAAAAAAAAAGTCCTTACACAGCTCTGTATACGGAAAAATTAAAACGTTAAGGCTATAAGAAGATAGCGATGCATAAATATTGTTTTACACAATAAAAACACTTTAAAAAAAATATAAAATTGTGCTTCCACATAAAAAACTATATAAATTGGGTATCACCGAAATTTGTCTAAAAACCCCAGAGTAAACTAACTTTAAAGGGAACTGAAAGTGAGCGCTATAAAAAAAAAAATAAAAGGGGGGCGGGGGGGACGCTCACAAGAGGGCCCGCAACTTATGGAGCTTCGAAACCACCTCCCGAAAATTGGGGGCACACAGCTAAAAATCTGCACTGACCGTACGGAACGAAGGGGGTATCAGGGCGGAAACATTCCCAGGATCTGCAAAAAATTTTTTTCCATCTCCCGAGTGACCGGGGGGGAGCGACGGCGAACCCCGGGATCTCCAGCATTAACGGGCCATTGGGGGGAACGCCGAGGGAGGGGGAAGTAGCTGGATACGAAATTGAAGTAAGGCCCGCAAGCGTGGAGAGGCTCGCGCTTAGCTCCGGGGGCGCACGGCAAGGTTTCCTGCCAGAACATTGTTGGCCACCCCCCGCCCGGAACCCGGGGCCTGGCGGCAGGGCGACCCTTTGTGGTAACGGTTGAGTGACAACGGAGCCCAAAACCGCAGACAGCAAGACAGTGATACCACCCAGTTGGGGAAGCCGTTTTGCACCCCCACACTGAAACCTAGCGGGGGAGCGAAGTAGGACACTGTGCTTACACACAGAGGCCGGGGCCCTTACTCCGCGTCCCTTCACCCTCCATGTGGGACCCGGGGGCCCATTTGGGCCCTCTGCACTGGGGGGGTTAGGCTGGCTAAGGCGGCTAGGGCCGCGGAGGCTAAAAAGGGGTTTTTCGAATCCCTGAAAGACGGGAAAATAACATCGCTTCCCTTTGGGGAGCACTCCAAGCGCTTATAGCGCTGCAGATAAAGGGTGGGGGACATTGGCCCGGGGGGACAACCCCCCATCATATACTGCGCACACTGTGGATTCAGTGAAATACCGAAAACCGTTTCTGCACAAGGGGAAACGTAGCAACAACTTTTCCCCCTCCTCACTGGCCCTGCATAAACCAGACAGTGGTCATAATCAAAGACTTTGTCTCAGCACCCTGCCTACACAACCGATGCCTCGGCACCCTCCGCTGAGCCCTATTCCCTGATAGGTCCCCAGCTTAACCCGGGGGCTAATGCCATCTACCCCCACTAAATCACAAAAGACCTGGGGGGTCTAAAAAATCGGGGAGACCCCGGGTCCCAAGGGCCCAAAGTTTGGGTCAGCCCCGGGCGGGGCTATGGAAAGAGCAATCTAGCCGGTTCAATCACAAAAACCCTTTCAGAAAAAGTGGCAGCGCCCCAACTTCTGAACCCCTTCTTGAAATGCATGAGCGGGATATGCCTTCATCTATACCAATGCGGGACTGGAAATCTACCCCGATCACTGAAAACAAAAAATTTTTTTTAAGGCCTTGGTCGGAATTGAAGGAAACTTTTCGGTCGGAAAAACAAGCTGAAGACAGACCTTTAAATGTAAGCAACCGGGGATCGAAAACCTAGAATAGCACATATGAAAACTGGGGAGTTCGTACTGCCCTCGCAAACATACCACTTCTAAATCTCATGTTCTCGGGGTATGGCAAACCCCTGGGGACCGGAAAAAGGGGGGCTAATAACCTCGGGACCGAGGTCCCCCTGAAGCTAAGGACTCTGAAAACCTGAGAAGCACCCTAAAGATCTTTAACTCTCTACTTGGAGAACCTCCTTCACACAGCTTTAAGCTCGAACGGGCACATGGGGCTCTAACGACCAAAAAGTGCTAAGTTCCCCAAGAGATGTGATCGTTGCCTACACGCTACGAGAAAAAGAGCGGATTATGTCCTGCGCTAGATCCAAAGGCCCCATTGAATATCAAGGGCCAAAATCCAAATATATCGGGATCTGTCGGGGAAAATCGAAAAAGCGGAGATTTTTTGAAACCCTTGTTATTCGATTTTGAAAAAAAAGGAATAAGTATAAGTGGGGCTTCCCCTTTATTTTTGCGGCTCTGGATGGCCTTTCCACTTTTCTAAAAGGAACGAGGACTTGCCACATTTCTGCTCGACCTGGATTATTCCAATGCGGAATCGGGACTGGATCTTGATTTGCCCCCCTCCCGCACCCCCCGCTTTTGGGCAAAAGGTTCAGGGGAAACCGAGGGAAAAAACTTCCCCAAAACGGACCCCCCCCCGAAAACTTGATTTTTTACGGTCTTTTATTTCTTTTTCCCCACTGTAAAGAACACTTGCCTTTTGGGCCCTGAGCAAGCCCCCAAACAACCGTAAATGTTTTTTTTCCCTCAAACCTTTTTTATTCCAAATTTTTTTCTCCCCCCCCCCCACATTTTTTTTTTCTTCTTCCCTCCTCTCCCTTCCTCCCCTTCCCCCCCTCTTTTCTCATATTATTATATTCTCCTTTATTAACCCCTCCCTCTCCTCCCTTATATATTGATACATTACAGGGGGTTAGGAGCAGTCATGACCCCTTTCCACTCTCTTAAACCCCCTCTCTCTGCGCCTGGTTAGGGGTTTTTTTCTACTCGAACCAAGCAGCGTTTGACACTTTTTTTTAACTCCCCAGGGGTGCCCTTTGGCCTTTTTGGGGCACTACCTTGTAAGTGCTTACCGGGTCGAATATATTGCGGGGTGACTTCCCCAAGGATGGTCCCTCCCCCCAAATCATTCTTCTGCCCAAAAATTACCCCCAAACGGGCTACCTTCCCCTTTTTTTTTTTTTAAGGGGTGGGTAGAAACTATTGGTTCACTATTAATTTTTTTTTTTCTTTTTGCATTTTTTTTTTGCTGTCTTGTCTCCCCCCCCGCTCGTGCCCCTCCTAGATCGCAGCGATGGACGACTCGGGGACCTCGGTGCACAATCTGCAGAATTGAAATTTTCTCACTTTATTTTTATGATGGCTAAGTTGATGTTTTTAAATGTTAAGGGTTTTAAACTTAATGTTAAAAGGGGCTTTTTGCTTTTGGCGAAATGGAACTCCTCGGGCAAAAAATATTTTTCTTTTTCAAAAAAACGCACTTTAATAAGGGGGAAATTTTTGCCTTCCAAAAACATATCCCATTTCTTATGTTTTTCCCCCAGACTAAGAAAAAGGGGTGGGTGGCAATCTTGCTCTCTAGCATGCCCCTTATCGGGGTCCCAAGGATACCACAGAAGATGACCAAAAAACTTTTTTTTATTCTTAGGGGAGATTATAAGGGCACGGATCTGACGCTATGTAATATTTAGCGCCCAACCAATCTCAAAATAAATTCTTAAAGCGGGTGTTTCCCAAATTGCGCAATCCCCTTCTCACTGTTATTGGGGGGGAGGCACTTAAAACAGGGCCCTTCCTGAAAAAGAAATAAGCCATGTTTAAGCCAAAAAAGGGGCAACATCCGCCCCATCTTTCAAGGGGGTTTAGACAGCGGGTCAGGAGACACTCATTTTTTTGATCTTGGAGGAAAAGCCCATCCTGCAAACGACGATCCCTTTTTTTTTCAGCTCCACATGGCACACTTTTTTGGGGCAGGGGCGGGGGCCAGGTGGGCCAAATCACTTGGTCGGATCAGCTCCCATATTTCTAACACTTAAAAGGGGGGGAAAGCACCAATACGCAATTGTATTGGCGATTAAAATGAAAGTCTGATCACAAACCCCCCAATATAGAGAGGAAATTTAGTCTCGCATTAAAAGGGTATTTTTTCATAAATTAGGTCTGTCCCCTTTCCCCCCCTCACGCTTTGGGGGAACTCATAAATCGTTATAAGGGGATCTTTCATTTCCATAGGTTCCAAGGTTAAGAGGAACGCCAAGCTACAGAGTGAAAACTTACGGCGTGAGTTATCTACCTTAGAAGCGGCCCAACAATCACCCATCCACCGTGCACGGAAAAAATGAGCAATAGAGCACAGTTGAAGATCCTAGCCAAGGAAAGGTAGAGAAAAAAGTTAGTATCTCGAGGAGGGGATTTTTATGAATGGGGAAATAAGGGTCCCAGCTCCTACTAGACCTTTAAGGGGGGACACATCAGTAAATCACCAATGCTTTGCAGATTTTAAGGGGGCCCGGGACGAGACCCCGAGTAATCTCCCAACTATTTTTTAAATTTTTTATGGAGTTATACTCACTCCCGGGGCTCCCTTCCAAGGAATCAAACCTCGATCTCGAATCTTAGTAAGTTTTTCCCGACGTCATGTGGGTTGCCGAACCTCTCTTCTGAGGCTAGAGACTCCCCTCAATGCACCAGTTTTAATGGAAGAACGGTTTTTAAGTCTTTAAATCGATGCCCAAGGGGAAAGCCCCAACCAGATGGCCTAACTTACCTGTATTATCAAGTTTTTAGCCCGAACTGTCCCCCCGTACTTTTTTACAACTTTTATAACCACTTTTTTAAGGGAGGGGAGCTTTCTACTACTTTCCTGCTTCCTTAAAAACCCCCTGCCCAAGCCAAAAAAAGACCCTATGGTTTTCAATTTTTAGGCCCATAGGGTTCTCAACGCGGATTCAAAATCTTTAAATAAATTATTTCTATTAGACTCTCGGGATTTTCACCATGGGCTTATCCACAAGGAACCCGGTGGGCTTTTTAAAATTTTAAACCCCCAGGAGGAGATAACACCCGGGGAAAGGTGGGCCTGATCGTGTGGCAAAAATCTAATCAATCACATTAATACTGGGCCTTGAGCCAAGGCATTTGACCGCATCGGTTTTGGGCCCATGTTTGCAGTCTTGCAAACCTTTGGGAAAAGGTGGTCCCTTTCCTTTAGTTTTTACGAGCCCTTATTCTAAACCAACGGCAAAAACCGACGCCCATAAATGTCCCCAATGTTTCCATTCAAATGCACAGGCAGGGGTGCCCTCTCTGCCCGTTTTTTGCTCTTTGTGTGGAGCCGCTTGCCCCGCTATCCGACTTGATCCAACATTCAGGGGGGACATTGCAGGAAGGGAAAATTTAATTGTCCCCCTCTTTCGGTGATATCCTATTTTACAGTAACAGCGCCGCATATACTCTCCCTAACTTACTGTACACAAATTTTCTTAACGAGTTTTGCAACATTTCAGCTTAAAATCAATATGGCAAAAAAACGGAAGCGCTACCAAAAAACCCCAAACAGAAAGTTGAGTTGTTTAAAGGGGCCACTTTCCCTTATAAGGAGATCCTGCATATCAAATACTTGGGGGTGCATTTAAAACGCATTGGCCCTGTATAACTAATTTTTTTCCCCCGGGTTTTTTTTCCAAAAAAATTAAGTAAACCATGACCAAAGGGGTGGGCTTTTTCCCCCACGCTATTTGGACGTATTTCAGTGTTTAAAAAATGTCCCTCTTGCCCAAATTGGTTTTAAACTCTTCGAAACTCTCCATGCGGGAAACCAATGAAAACTGAAACTTTTTTTTAATCCGCCAGCTTCGGTTTATAAAGGGCCCCAAGCGCCATAAGAACAACAGAGGTTTTCCCACAACGGGAAACAAAGCGGCGGCTTAGCAGTGCCAGACTTTCCTCGGTACAAATGGGCATCTCAGCAAGGCGTATCCCGCGTGGTCCCTTTCCCCCCTTTTTGCCTACTCAGTTTTGGGCTAAATCGAAAGTTATGGGTGGCCCCTGTACACCCCAAATCCCCCCCTGGGCCACTTTTCCCAAAACCCCCAAAAGGAAAACTTTGCGGGGGCCAATGGGGTCTCATGAAGAAAATATGGCTTCGATGTGCGAGCAGGTTTGGGGGTATGTTTTTTTCACATCTCTAGACACTTTCTGTTCAATCCACTTTTCCCGGGGGGGCACGGAGGTCCACCATGCGTGGTGGTTTTAATAAGGGGCTGTTTTTATTTTTAGACATATAATCACAAAATAGAACGTCTTAAACCCTTCCACATCCTCCAGTCGGAACATGATCTGCCACTGGTTTTTTATTTTTTTCTTATTGAAAATTTGCACTATCGACTACATTTTAATTCTAGGACGGTCTCTGTCCCTACCATTCGAAAAGTTATTTTGGCAAATTCCTCTCCAGAGGGTTGATATCGGGAATCTATGCATTCTGTTTGAACCTCTTTTCCCGACGAACCACCCAAGCAGCATACAGTAAAATGGGAAACAATGATTTGGGAGAGACATCATGCTGGAAGAATGGGACCTTATCGGAAACGGGGTTGCAGACACCATAATACAACGTAAAAAGAAAAACATATATAACATTTTAATGCTGGACCATACTCCCTCCTTGCTGCACAAACTAAACCCCCCAATTCCAATAGATGCTCGGTGCAACATGCAAGGAGCAGTATTACCATACTTCGGAGTGCCCTTGTTACAACTTTTGGACAGAGGTTCAAAGTTCATTAAAATTTTTAGGATTCCCCCAAAGGGTCCAATTTTTTTTGTTCAATATAACCCGTCAAGTTCCCCAAGATTTCGCTTAAGCTAGTGTTACATGTTCTCACGGCAGCCCGATGCTTAGTACCGGTTCACTGGAAAAGCAGGCAAGGACCCGATCTCTCTGAGTTGTACGGACACATGAGAGATATTATAAACATAGTACCTTACAGCTTCGATGCACAATAACTTGATTTATTCACGCAGATTTGGTCACCTTGGGGAATGTAGCCTTAACCAAAGACACCTAAATGTACTTTTAGGAGAGTTTTGGGTTGCCCGAGATTTTTTTTCCCAGGCTGACGTTCGTGTCCCCCCTTTTTATTTTCTCCCCTCTTGGGCCTTCTTGTGTGTACAGTTTGTTCTTAATACATGTATTTTTACCAAAATCTTAGAGGAGTACATTGGGTTATGCTTATGTTTCTACCCATTGGATGTAAACAGTACTACCTTAATTTTCCTTACTTGTTACTACTTATTGGACCTGCGTGTCCATTATTTCATATGCTATATGGATGTTTCTCTGCGTTACTATTCAATAAAGAAAAAAAAATACAATAAAAAAATAAAAAATAAATAAAAAACACTGCTAGGATTGCAGTATTTTCTTCACCGTCTTCCAAAAAAGCAGATTTAAAAGCGATCATAAAGTCTTGTCCCCCCAGAAATGATACCAATAAAAACGTCAACTCATCCCGCAAAAAAAAGTCCCTATACAGCTCCGTAAACAGAAAAATAAAAAAGTTATGGCTTTCAGACTATAGCGATGCAAAAAAGTGTTTTCCTTTTTGAATAAAAGTGTTTTTATTATGTAAAAGCAGTAAAACATGAAAAAAAATATACAAATTTGGTATTGCTGTAATCGTATCAACCTGCTAAGTAAAACTAGCATGTCATTTATATCGCACAGTGACCGCTGTAAAAAATAAAAATAAAAAACACTACCAGGATTGCTATATTTTGTTCATTCTACCTCTCAAAAACCTTGATAAAAGGAGATCAAAGCATCCTATAAACCCCAGAATGGCACCAATAAAAACATCAACCCATCCTGCAAAAAACAAGCCCACAATCAACTCCGTATACAAAAAATTAAAAATGTTATGGCTGGTGGTTTGCCATGTAGAGGACAGGACGCACCTTGCTGCAGCTCCTCCAGAGACACACTCTAAATCTCAACTGAGACGGCAATAATGGGCCAAAAAAGAAACAAAAAGGCACCCAGTACCACCGGGACCCCAGTGGAACCCTCGGGACTCTCGATTGCAAATTTCTTTGCACCCCTGCAGGACCTGGGAGAAGAAGACCCGATGGCCTACATGCGGGAGCAGCCGGCACCATCTTAACAGGCAGCAGCAGGTGCGCGTCAACAGCCTAAGCAGCCCGCAGACGCATCGCCGCAGAGCCCAGATTCTCACCTCCGGGACCGACAGAAGCAGTCTCCAGCAGTCGTAGCCCCTCCGGAGCGGCGGGGATCGTCGCTGCCGAAGGTCACTCGCCCTGACTCCCGTGTAGCTGACAACGGAAGAAGAGAAGGACGGCAGCCGCTTAAGTGCGGTGACTCACCCTGCCGGACGGAGATCCCCAGCGCGGCGTCCGAGCCTCCAGGTCAGTTACCCGGAGAGTGCCAGCTACCATGCCCGGCTGCTGACTCACCCTGCGGGCCTGTGACTCAGCCGATGCCGGGGAAAGCCCCCTCCTCGGACCGCGTGGCATGCTCTGCGGCGCCATCTTCTTTCATTCCCATGTCGGATGGTGCGGGTGGATGGACCGGAGCCCTCTCCATTCAAAGGGCAAAAGCAGACTAGGCTGATGGGGTCCCAAGGGATCATGGTTATGAGTCGGGGAGATCACCACATGCCCCCAACCCTACCCTGGGCGAGAGGATCTCCCATACACGAAGACCCGGAGATCATAACGCCCTTACATCCTCAGTCTCTGGGGACCCCACACCCACATATGTAACACTGGACTGTTCTCCCCCCTGGATACCAGGTAAGCCCAGAACAATCCCTCAGGCGCTTCACAGGGGCCACAGAGTGGATGGTTCTAACCAGCGCAGCAGCAGAGCACCCAGCAGAAATGATGACACCACCATACAAGAAGCATATCCCTTAGGGGACGATCACCTACCTTCAGGCTTCATGGATGATACTGTCCCGATCCTGAGCCCCTCTGCACGGGACATGGGGTGGCCCTCGGGCCAAGAGGGGGATCTGGACGCGGCTTGGAGCGGTGGCGGGGTCCCGGCGGAGGGAGGGGTTGGAATGCACTCCATGCCGACCCTCCCTGATCGTGGGGTCCCCCCTGCTGCTCTGACCCCGTCAGGGTCCCCACAGGTCATGAGGTTACCCCTGGACTCCTAATCGCAGAAGGCGGCCTCTTGGACCTCAAGCCCAAGCTCTCGGACGTGGGATAAGAGCCTGCCACAGAACACAGCACTCAGCCGACCTGCATCTTCCGAGCTTTGGGGATCTCTGGAGGCCCCAAGCGCCCAGCCATCATGTCAGATACCACCTGAAACAGCTATGCTTGCGTTGCAGGCGCATCCGGAACTTAAGGCACTACTCTCTCTGTTGCCGACCCAACAAGACATGCCTCTCACGGCGCGCGAGATGCAGCAGGCTTGGCGTCAAGATCTCCGCCCGGTCCAATCCAATGTGGCAGACCTCCAGGCAAAGGTCCACCAGCTTGAGAAAGCCCAGGACTCAACCTCCACCCTTGTATCTTCCTTGAAAAACACCTTAAGAGATCAAGCTTCGCAACACCTTCACCTTACTGCCCACCTTGACGACCTAGAGAACCGCAGCCGGCGGAACAACATTAGGCTTAGAGGTCTACCGGAAACGGTTAAGCAGGGAGAACTTACCACGGTCTTAATGAAGATATTAAAACACATACTGGGCAAGCCATAGGGGTCCTTTTTTAATTCGATAGTGCTCATAGAGCTCTAAGGCCACAGAGCGACGATCCCTCCCGGCCTTGAGATATCATATGCAGAGTGCACCACTTCACTATTAAAGAAGAGATCCTGCGCAAGGCCCGTCTTCTCCCTAGAATTGAGTACGAGGAAGCCACACTACAGCTGTTCCCAGAACTGTCTGGACATACTCTGCGTATGAGGGCGGCACTTAAGCCTCTTCTTTCCTCTCTTCAGGACAAGAACATTGCATATCAATGGGGCTTCCCTTTCTCCCTCCAGGTGCGTCATGCAGATAAAATGCTCACTTTTTGGTCACTGGAGGACCTACCCGTTTTTCTATCATCTCTCGACCTCCCAGACATATCTCTCCCGGACTGGCCATCGGCTGTTTCAGCAGACCCCAACCCCAGGAGACCTCAACTTTTGGAGCACCAGAGAATGCGCACCCACTTGATCTCTGTGAAACCACAACGATCTCGGCGCAGACAGGGAAGCCCAGGAGACCCACCACCTCGGGCTAGACCACATCGTTGACAACCTTCAGGGACAGGGAGTGCGTACTCCCCTTGGTCCTCCTGCTTTCTGCCCTTCTTGCTACGAGATTACCCCCTCTTATCGCTGGTCCTCTCTGGTTTGCAATATGCTACCTAGTCTCTGTTAGGAGAGTACCTCATATCAGTTTGGACTCTGTGGACTGTGGACTTGAGCTCTTTGTTCCTTCTTGATATCTGTCTTTTGGTCTCGTTAAATAATAAGTTTTTCTAATGTCTTTCTATTGAACTTATCGTCTCGTTGCTATCCAGGCTGTGGAGGTCTGTCCCTTCAAGGCTCCTCCTCTGTTTTAGTCTCTCCTGTCCCCACTACCCGCTTCCTTCTGTCATTCCCCCCTTGTTTCTTTTGCTGATGGTGGTGGAGGGGGGTGCTGTGGACGGGACACCCTGCGCCTGTCTCATTCATCTCTTGAGGGGTCTCTGGGGTCCGGCTGGTAGTGGCACCTAGCGATACAGCAACTCCCTCTCCTTGTTTCACCCCCCTCTCCTCTGTCCTCTCCAGCCCCCATTGCGTTGCCTTCCTGTTCTTCTAGTGGGAGATCCCCTGTGTAGATTAGGCTCTTTGGTCTATCCAAATGGCCGTAGCAGTCAGTTATCTGCCCTCTCTAGGTTTTTGGCCTCCTCTCGTTAGGCCTGTTTGTTGTTGTTCAGTGTTTGCTATCCTTATCCTTTTTTGATCGGTTTTTTGGCTCTTCTGGTGTGGCGGCCTCCTCTCTGATATTCGGGGTTAAAGTCTTTTCACATGACACACGTCGATCTTATGGCGAATATCCGTATTACGTCCCTTAATGTCAAGGGCTTTAATTCCCCCGAAAAAAGATCTCAGATTCTCTTCCACCTCCACAAACAAAAATCTCGAATTGTTTTTCTACAGGAGACCCATCTTCTCTCCTCCCACATTCAGTCCTTTAGAAACCGGTACTTCCCTGCCTGGTGTCACAACAGTAGTGCCTCCGCAAAAGTCAAGGGAGTAGCTATTTTCTTTCACAAGTCCCTCCCAGTCTCGGTCATTGATACATAACGAGATGAAGATGCTAGGGTTCTGTTTGTGAAAGTGAAATTGCAAGGCCTGATTTATACGCTGGCCAATATTTATGCCCCCAACACAGGGCAGTGGTCCTTCCTAGCTAAGGTCCTGGATGAGTTATTTCACTTTGCGCAGGGGCAGATAGTGCTGGGGGGGATTTTAATCTTGTCCTGAATCCTATGCTCGACACCTCTACCAAGCGCTCCTCTGTGGCGTATCACAGACTCAACAAAGTCTAGAAGTTGCTCCATACCATGCAACTTGTGGACGTTTGGAGACTGCTACATCCACATGACAGAGACTTTACTTTCTACTCGTACCCACATAACTCTTACTCCCGTATTGATTATATCTTCCCCCAGCACTCCCTTCTCAAATATGTAGTCTCGTCATCCGTAGGTAGCACAATCCACTCGGACCATGCCCCTGTCCACTGTGATCTAGCCTTTCCGCACCTTAGTCGATCTGCCTTCACTTGGCGACTGAATGAGTCCCTCCTCTCGGACTCGCAATGCCTGGCAGACTTACAACGCACGGCGGACATGTTCGCCACAGCGCATGAGCTAGATCAGACTCCTCCCCAGATCCAATGGGAGGCCTTGAAGGGCACTCTCAGAGGAATCCTTATCAAACATGGGGCGTGCCTCAAAAGGGAAGCTGCGGCTAAGCTCCAATCCCTCATGACGAAACTAGTATCCTTGGAGGCCCTACATAAAGCCTCGGGGCAGGAGAAGGACCTGGGGTCCATGTTTCAAACCCGTCACGAGATCCTCCAACTAATGGACTGTAGGCATAAGAGATACAGACAACTCTGTGCCAGTTCCTTTTATATCTGGAGCAACAAACTGGGGAGGGCGTTGGCCATGGCGCTCAGGGATAAGAGGGCGGCATTGTTTGTCCCTCTGATCAAATCCTCGACGGGGCAAACAGTCCACCTCACGGAAGATATTCTTAAAGTATTTCATCAATACTATTCAGATTTATACAATCTTCCTACTCCGACCAGTCAACCCACCTCACTCCAAGCTTATCTAGATAAAACGACCTTCCCGCGCCTTCCTGTGGACTCTTTCGC